>WOVY01011433.1:115000-183494 GCA_013436015.1 Rhipicephalus annulatus | reverse complement strand
GGTACTTTCTTTCAATTTGACGGAGATATTTAATTTTAGTAGTACCATAAAAACAAAAACTCGAAGGTGGCTTCACCACGTGTCAATACAATAAAAAAACGGCAGTAAAATTAAGGCCGTAGCGCAACTGACTTCAATATGAACAAGCGGGGCCATCTAGCATTGAATAAACGCAAGCATGATGAGTACAGTCTTCATCATTCCGTGTAAAAAAAAAAAATTTTGTTGATGACAAGTACAGTCGTCACCAGTCATTTGTTTACAAAATCTCATTACTACTTATAGACTCATTAACGGTAGCAAAACGGTTATCACCCACTGGTGCGTATAAATTGGCAGTAGGCATTTGAATGCCAACCAAATCAAAGAATGCTCTCATGAAAAGATTTTGAATACAGGCCCTTCTACAGAAATTGATCACTGAAAAAAGAAAATGAAAAACTCTGCAGGCTGACAAAAAAAAAACCTGAGAAATAAAATTGTGCTATTTACATAACAAAGTCTTTGCATGCTGTAAACAGGAAGTCAAGGCTTTAAAGTATAGTCAATATGCGATGAAAAAAGTCATGCAGTGAAATGGAAGGCAGCACTCTCCTTTGTGTAGGAAGTGCCAGTGAAAGAGTCAAAAAACAAGAAAACAATGGCTTGTGCGAATTTTCACCAGCAGCGTCCGTGCCAGCGAGACTAGAAGAGGTTTCTGCTCCGTCACGGTCGGTGGTATAGTGCCGGTAAATATGGTGACATCGACGTTGCGTTAACCGGTGGACGTAACGTGTCGTTCACGGACGAAAGGAGGGGCCGGGGTCAGCGCGGCGAATTGCAGACATCACAAAGAGGGGGAGGTAAAACGGCGGGCCGTGCGTGGTGCCGTCCCTCTTGTTTCTCATCTGTGGCGGGGACTCAGGATAACCGTGTCCTTGCAGACTTTCCTCGTCATCTCCGTCTGCCGCCAGTCGGGCAAGAGGAAACCATGAGTGAGAACAGATGAGCATTACGGACATTGAAGGAATACCTAAAGCTAGTTTCAGAGAATGGCGGGGCAAACATGAGTGGTTCAAAAAACAGGCTTTAGTAAGCAACGCAATGCCACACCAGTTCTAAGATATTAAACCAGTTAGAAGTGGCATATTTTACCCAAAGAAGTTTTTCTTTAAAAAAAATTAGTGAGTTTATCATCCCAAAGCTGCAGAGGTGCTCAAAGTGCGGTCTTTCGATTGGCTTTGAGTGCCTGAAAATTAACCCTCTTTGGTGTTATAGTGGTTATGGTAATTGACTGCAGACCCAGAGGTTGCGGGATCAATTCCCAGGTGCAGGGGCTCCATTTTGATAAGAGATGAAACACTAGAGGCCCGTGTGCTTACATTTCGGTGGATGTTAAAGAAAACCAGGCTATGAAAATTTCTGGAGTGCTTCACAATAGCATCCTTCATAACCATATCGTTTTTTTACACAAATTACCAATAACTATTACCGTATTTACTCGCATAATCCTCGCACTTTTTTTGCCGGAACACTGATGCAAAGTTGGAGGGTGCGAGAATTACGCGGGGAAAACTTTCCACGAAAATGCACAGAGCGAAAAAGAATACGAAGTGGCCGCAAATTGGGATTCTCACACCAGCAACTTGCAGCAAGCTTCAAGAAGTACTATTTAGAACTTGCCTCAACAATAAAAGCAGAGGTTAAACACAAGGCAAGATTTATTTGAGACACAAAAAGTGGAAGCAAATAGTCGAGAATTAGAATACCATACGCAAAGCTTGTGGGCGTTGCGGGCGTAGTGGTAGCGTTCATCGCTCAATAGGAGCCCTCAAAAGGTAAGCGTAGGACATCAGTATTGGGCTGATGGATATTTAACAGAATCATCCGCAGTTTCCGTCTGAAGAAATAAAGTTTACCATCAATTCCAGTGTTAGGCACACGGCAGGCCCAACGCGTCTTGGTGGCTTTCAGCTGCCGTCACCAGTAGCGAACACAAAACTCGTAGACTCCAAAGGGCCTACCAGTGGCCCTGTTGCCGTCGTTTAGTGCATGATCTATCATTTGCAGCTTGAAGCAGCCGTGTAGCTTCAGCATCACCCCATGACGTGCCACGATTACCGAAACAGCATACAAAACATGCCACAACGTGCACTGGCCACTCCAGCTTGGCTTAAAGTGAATTGAATCTGCGTGCAATAGTACGCTTGATGCTTAAGAGATGGCGCCAGATGGCGCGCGCTATCATGATCAGTGACTGGAACGAGCAGACGACATTATTGCGGCAGTTTTCGGGGGTGCGATAATTACTCGAGGAAAAAAAAGAAATATTTTTCTTGGGCAATGTGGGGGGTGCGAGAAATATGCAAGTGCGAGGATTACACAAGTAAATATGGTATGCACAAAAAGCACAATTAACAAGCATTCTTCCACACAGACATTGTATAAGAATAGTTCGTATGGCCAGGAAACAAAACCATAACTTTCGGGTCAGCATCAAGGTGCCACAGATACACAGACACAGGGGCCAATATGGTTAAGATTGATTATGTGGGACCACACCATAGTCAAAATAATATGAAACCACATTCAACACCATGTAAGGCCCTGTATTCATGACAAAGTACAAAGCATGTACTAGACGGTTAATTAGCCACAAGTAAGGAATGATGTGCTGGATGTATAAATGGCAAAACAAAAGATAAAATCTTTGAGCCCAGGAAGAAGGCTGTGATGCAAGTCTCCAGGTTATACATGAAATGTAGACTAAGTGCTCTTTGAGTTGCGCCTACATCATTTCCTTCTGTTCAAATGCAAACAGCTCAAATGTAGACACTTCAGGAAGTGCATGGCTTACCAAAGGTTCTAGCTCCTTTTGGCTCACTAGGTCAAATTCAGTGATAAAGTAATAGAAGTGCTTGTAGCATGTATTGACGTGGGCCTCCTGAAAGCAGACAAAATATAAAAATTTACTCTTTTGTGCACCGAGGCTCAACATTGCATTGTGCAGTTGAGATTCCTTGTACAACAAGGCCAAATGTTAAGAAATTCTCATGTAACCTAACCTCACCTTATTCAGAGTTCATAAACTACAATAACAGTAAATATGAAGAGTACGGCGCTTAGAAACAACAGGACAGAGAGTCCATCAGCTGCTTTGTAAAGTGTTCGCTCTTCAGTGGCCCCTTCAATGGACTATAGAACCACTCATCTGCATGACACACACTTGTGTTGTTTTGCTTCTAAATACACTCAACCCTCGATATAATGAACCCAGACATAACAAAATATTGGTTATAACAAAGTAAATGAAGAATATCCTTGCAATATAGTGTTAAGAACATACCTTTATTTATAACAAGTTTTCGAATATAACAAAATCATTTTATTACAACATGCAACTTCATCGTAAATGAAGTTTGATTGTAGCACTAGTCAGGCAAGGACCCCGCCTTTCTGCCTTCATAACCTCTCTCGAATGCTGTAGAAAACCTGTAGTTCTTTGATGTTTTCTGCAGTCATCCACACTCCATGTCATTTTTCATGTCAGGCCCTAAGCTCCCTGTTCGCGACCTCCTTGATGAGGAAACTTTTGAACAAAAACTGCACGCCAAACCGTCAGGCTAACCCTTTACACATTCTACAGTTATTCCCCATGCTGTGTAGTGCGTCCTTAAATACATTAATATGTATGCATATTCAGAGACATTCAGGACCTTTTATGCATAAAGCAGGAATTCCACTAAATAATGTGTTCACATGTCACATGGACATCATCAGGGTACGTACCGCTCCTATGGCGACGAGCCTGTCGAAATGGTGTATGTAGACATGTACAAAGACCCGAAAAAGCCTGGCCAAAATCTTTTTGCATGTAGGCACGAAGTTCCTGGGGAATGGGACAGCTGGAAAAGTGAATGAAGATGCATTGGGCTAAGAATTACAAACTGATGGCATGGCAGTACAAACTGATCAAGCGAAATACAAACTGGTCATGTGACATTGGTTGGTGTAAACTCTCCTATGAAGCATAATGCAAGTACAGTTATGAAGTGCCCATTACACCACAATTAATCATTTTGCAAAGTAGCGAAATGTGCACCATGCACCCATAAGGCAATGTGCACACTTACGCCACAACACACTTGGTTGATGCCACAACTGGTAATGGTGATTAATTATGGCCGAGTACATTACGATTGGTGGTCCTCTAAACCATTCTCTCGTAGCACAATTCTCATCGTGTGACATGTGGTAACAAGACTTTTCACCCTACATTGACATCTGATAATACCTGGGGTTTCATGTCGCAAGACCACGTTATGATTATAAGAGACGCTATACTGAGGACTCCAGAACTTTCGAAAATCTAGTATTCCTTATTGTGCACTGACATGATGCAGTACAGAACCCCCGTTATTTCGCCTCGATTGAAATGTGACCACCGTGACCAAGACTGAACCAGCGACCTTCGGCTCAGCAACCAAGCAAGACTGTGAACACACGACATCTGCACAGAGTTTTTTTTTTTTTTTCTGAAGCAATTTCGAGCAGTGGCGTGGCTCTGAGGTATAATACCGACTGCCGTGCAGAATTGCTTGGACTCAATTCCCGCTCAAAACCCCGAGTTTTATCCTTGCATCCGCCACGTTTCTTTTGCTCATGCACAGTGCCGGGAATGATGACAATCATGCCGGAATTTTTGTGAGCTCTTTAATTCCACCATGTTAATAACTGAAAAGATTTCAAAAACTGCACATACCAGTGATGGCTAATAAATGCCCGATGCTTACCAACAGTGACGGGGAATATTTCTTCGTTGTTGATCTGCGCTTCCACCCAATCCATCAGGTGCGAAATGTTACTGCGGCGCTGGCAGAGGGGTCGGCTTTTTGTACTTCTGACCATCACACCAAAGGTACTCAAACCTGCATGCCCAAGTTAGCGACATTGCATGCGGTGTCTCCAGCACGGGAGAGCACTCAAGGAAAATGTTCAAATGAACATGCTTTCAAGGCATGCTTGTACGTCATTCAAGTAGAAAACACATCAGGTGTTGCTGATGCATAGAACACCAAGTATGAGCACTATTTCTTTTAGACATGTTGGTAGCAGAGAATTACCCATAAAGATGTGCCCTTCACCCCCTATTTCCAGCATGGTCAGCCAAACAGTGCCTATCAGAAGCCAAGGTTCCTAAGAACACGTGAGACTGACCCTTTCGGCCCTGGTGTCGTCAAATGACGACACCATACAAAATTTTTCATATAACTTTGAAAACATAATCAAACCCGCTCCATCCCTGGGGACTTATTCCTTTAAACTATCCCCACTGTGATCGAAGCCACTGTTGCTTCATTTTTGCGGAGCATGAAGCCATGGAGAAGGGAAATCTAGACCAAGGTCATTAGTGACGATGGCGCGGGGCAAGCAGAGGCGGGAAGACTGTACATTCGGCTTGAGTCCTGAAGCTGTTTTCAAGAGCTTGAACACTTTCAAATATTAGGTTGGTTAAGATTTTGTGAGCTCTAGGGCATAGCAGAAGTAATAATTTTTTATTTTTGCAATTTTATGACTATAGGGCCATAATGATCCAATTTGATGCCATGGCTATCCATAAATCCATACACTAATGATAATTTTTTGTTTGTGGTCTTCTGAAATTCTAACTACTGGTAAAATATGTACTAAGAATGTGTCTGACAAAAAAAGCCCCGCCGCGGTGGCCTAGTGGCTAAGGGTACTCGGCTGCTGACCCGCAGGTCGCGGGTTCAAATCCCGGCTGCGGCGGCTGCATTTCCGATGGAGGCGGAAATGTTGTAGGCCCGTGTGCTCAGATTTGGGTGCACGTTAAAGAAACCCCAGGTGGTCGAAATCTCCGGAGCCCTCCACTACGGCGTCTCTCATAATCATATAGTGGTTTTGGGACGTTAAACTCCACATATCAATCAAAAAAGAATATTAGAGGGCTGAAGGGTTAATATTACAGCACAGCCATGGTCTGGAACTTACAATTAAGTATTATAGTCAGTTGGAAATCATGCAGTATTCCCTTGTTGAATGATCCACAAACCCAAATGACCTCGCCATAAACCCGAAGTCCACGGACATTTGCTTATTTGAGCATCGTGAGCTGCTTATATACTGAGGTGGCCTGCGAGATGCTGCCATGTCCTCTTGCGTGTGCTTGTGACAAATCACACTGAAAGTAAGCCGCATGTTCCAAGAAAAACTAGCTAAGTGCTCAAAGGCATGATGTCGAAAGGACGCATTGTCTTTCCCTCTCGTCGACACCTCCTGCAATAGCTTCCAGTGCACTCGCCGTTACGAAAGGAGAGAATAATACCTGAAGCGTTCAACAAATCTCTGTAACTCGTAACTCCAATCACACGTGACAGATTCTAAAATTTTTGCCGCAGTAAATTCTTGAGAAATAAGCTCTTCTAATGAAGCCATTCAATGATCACTTGAAGTAATGCAGGGCCCCTCTAACCTACAACAAAAAATTGAAGTGAAAAATGGCACTGATGAAGAACTGGTATGAGGTGCAGTCAATGACTTCCCCTCACTCAGTGTGAATGTGCGTTCACTGCTCAATAAGCTAACCCACGGCCTTTTACTGTGCGTACCACATCCACCATAGAATACTATGACAAGGAGGTGTCGCTATGTGCAGTCAAGACGCTGAATTTGTACGCAACACACCAAATGTTAAGTAAAGGTGCACTCCCCGCAATCATTCTGTTCTTATCCCCGTTCCCCAAAACAGCGTGTCTCACCTTAAAAAAATCATCCAATTAACCTTCCTGTCTTTCCTCTGCATTTAATCCTCCCTAAAACTTGAAACGTTGTGTGCCTTCAGCATATTAACTTTACTCTCAGCTTAAGCAATTTTCTGTGCCTTGTGTATTTGTATGGGCTGCAAATTTATTATGCATCCAGCGAACGCATGTGTTGATAACGTTAGAGATTTCGTACAACCTTGCACTGAAAGTACTAATGCAGCAACAACAGCATGGGTGCGCACAACACAGAACCCAGTCCAGTGTTTTCCATGCGAATATAAAGTCAACCAACTTGTCAAACATGAGTAGTTATACTGAGCCACAGCAGTGCTTTAAGGTTGATTTGTTGGACATGGTCCAATTGGATTTCCTTTTACTCATGCTTTGATGTGTTTAGTTGGCTGCAGTATGGAATACTCATAAAGGACCAGCAATGAAGGTGCAGTGTGTTAAAGATTCAACATTTAGTTAGATCAAATGCATCAAAGTTTCAATTTAACTGCTCCACATAACCCACACACTTGTACGCGTCATGCATAAAATACTGATTATCTGAAATCCCCAAAGCACAGCGGCAAGAGGGCAATGACGTGAGCATCAAGTCTAAAATGCAGTTTCCGTGCAGACGGTACCTCCAATCACTATGTATAGAAAATCTTGCACATCCAAATCCGTTGAAATATTTGTTGGGTTTACAGTTGAAGCAAAAGGTATTACAAAAGAGCAAATCTGCACACCTCGTAGACATTCAATGTCGTAGCATTAGAAAACCAAAGGCAGACTTACTTTGGGCCCCCTGACATCCTAGGGCAGCTCTCCTCAGTACAGTAGTCAGAAATGGTGCCGTATATGAGGTTTATCCGGTTGAAGAAGTCGACCACTGGAAGTAAAGCACAAGCATACTTCATGTTTCAGAGATAAATTTTAGTGTAGATCAATAATTATTTGTGAAGTTGGGTGTCGCACACATATATGTATGCATGCGATAGAAAGCCCCAAATATATGAGTTCATCACTACTAGGGGTTTTATCATGAAGCGATGATTTTTCTGATGCTAATACCTTTTATAACAGGCAGATGCTTTTTGCACTTGCTCAGGGGCTGATCAAAAGGGCAGATTGTGGGTCTGACCAATGAGCCAGTGCAAAAAGCGTCTGCCCACCACAGCGAGTTAATAAGCAAGAGCTAAAACCATATCAGAAAAGGCATCACTCCGTGATAGCACCTCAGAAGTGACATTTACACGCTGGTGTATAGGCAACGAAATAAGCAAGCACTACAATAAGTTGTCCCATAGAATGATAGCAGAGGTTACTCTCCTAGCCATTTAGATGCACCACAGTACAATGTCTGTGCACACTGATTTCTCACCGAAGTGTAATGAGCAGACCCCACGCACACTGACCAGCACCTTACTTTTTCATCGCCTCATTACCGTTTCTCAACCCCAAATATATTTCGTTTTTCTGGCACCTGATTTCATTCTGGGAGACAGCCAGTCATATATACGGTGTGCATATTAAAAGGGCCCTGTGCAGCACTTTTCTAAGTACTCATCTGTAACTTCACTCAAACAGCTTATTGCCTCAGAAGTTGACTGCCGCAAAAATGTTTGGTATCCATCAAGCGCGAGCAGAGTTAAATGGATCAGCTGGACACTTTTACGTGCTTTTTGTCTTCGTACCAGGGAGCAAAATGAAAGCTATACAAGGAGGAGGATGACAAGATGATGCATCCCTTCATCAGCGTGCCTCATGACTTTTCTTCTTTTTTTTCTCTTTGAATGTGCAGCTTACTTTTCAGTGTGACCGTGAGGGCGTGCGCATCCGATGGTGGCCACGGTATCTATGCAGCTCACGTTGCTCAATTCAGCCAACGGCCGTGGAGTTTGTGTACGTGGTGCAGTGATTTGGGTATATTGCATCACTTGTAGCGAGAAGAAGGAGCAATTTCTAGCTGACCAAAAACTAACTGCATAGATTAGGCTGCATCCTACGCTATGATGTTTTGATCACATGTTCTAATCACTCTTGACTACAGACTGGCAGCGTTTTCTGAGCATCGTGAAGAAGTGTTGCAGGACCTATTTGACATTTCTACCCAGCAACGCATTTTTAAAATCACACAGCTATCAACTAGCAACTTATTTTACTGCAGGCTTGATATAAAGCAAAACATAACTGCGGCGCGTCCAAAAACACAAGGTGCAGACTACAAGCTTGGGCGCGCTCAGCACTTGAATTGTGGGGTCTGATGACAATTTTCTTGATGTTGAAGTCCTTATCTCCTAAGCAGAAAAAAGGGCATGTGATTTGTGCATAAGCTGGCTGCCGACTATGAAGATACTACAGAAATCACAACTCTAATAGATTCACTTTTACATATAAGCTTCCCAGTACAGGTAAAAGAAAAAAACTATAGCACACAAAAAGCAGAGGCCCATTACCGTGCACAGCCAGCCAGTCGTTCATGTCCTCTCTGGGCGGCAGCCGCACCGCGTCCCGCAGGTTTATGCCCGAGTTGAGCGACGCCTGGGCCTGCTTGTGCAGAGAGTATCGCATCGTGCCCGGCTCGAACTTCTTCTTCGGCCGGAACGTCTGCACCGATGACTGACCGATCGTCAGAACAGAGGTAGAATTGTTTTGGGAGGGAGAAGGGCGGGAAGGATGGCATGCTGATCTCATGCATGCGTTCAGGCTACGGCTGAAGCTAACTCTATGTAGTGGCACTGCAAGCGAAAGAGGTGACGGGTTGCTGCTAAACGAAGAATAAAGGATTCGGTTAGTTGGCAATGCAGTCCATATGCAGTCCATGGCAAAATTATGCGGGACATCATAATAATCCATGAGCACACTACCAAATGTGGACAAAAAACGAAGTGTGAACTGAGAGTACATGCCTTAAACTTGAAACAAAAATTTCACATATAGTGACTCCAACATGTTCTATACACCCCTTTTAGGCTTGACATATAAAAGGTGTATTTTCCATAAAAACAATAAGATTTCTTGTTGAGTGTATGGCCCATATACGGCCCACCCTTTCTTCTTTTTTTTCCTAGCATTATTATACAGATCTGCCCACATATGTGTCATTTTACATGAATCAAGAGGAACACAAGTCGGATAAATTCTTTAGAGGTTGAAGGTAAACAGGGATGAAATCTTCTTCAACAGTGCTTAGCCTTGGTTGGTGCAAAGAGCAGCCTCCATAGAAAATTTTAAATTTGAATAAAAAATTAACATTTCATGAAACACTTACAAAAGTAGACCTTTCCATGACTGAAACGAAAATATTTTAATGTGTCTTTCACAACGTCAAAAGTGACAGAACCCAGGATGATGAGAGCCAGCAGTTTCTTGGCATGATCCGTAACCTTACATTAAATGCTCAGCATGCTGAGAATCTTGAGATTTGTAATCATGGACATGTGAAGTCTGTTAATGCCAAGATTACAACTACAAAGCTCTAAGCCAATGGTCGCTCATCAGGCAGGAAAGCCAATATGTTATAGGGATTGACTTGTTAGTTACATAAACTGTTACCAGTGTGGAAACAGTACTGAGAAAGAAGAGCGATTGACACAACGAAACACTGCAGCTCGTATATCCAGATGCGACAGATATCGCGCACTAGCGCTCCACAACCCAATGCTTGCCTTCCGACACATTTATTTAACGCTGATAAGGCAGCCAACAAGGGCACAATGTAACCGTGGCTCTAACAAGCAAGGACCAGCAAAATATAGCAATGAAAATGTTGGACCCTATTATTATACAGAATACAGCATTGTCACCTTAACCACTACAGATACTCAGATACTATCATTTCAGGATAGCCTAAGAAACAAGAGAATGAGCTGCAGTGCCCAATCACGACCACACTTTGAGTGATGCAGTAACTGCGTTTTCCTTCTCTTGGTGACCATTCTGTGACTCCTACTGCCCACCGGTTGTCTGTTCTACGCATTACGTGACCAGTCGAGGTCCATTTTTTTACGCTTGATGTCAGCTAGGATATCTCCAACTCTTGTCTGCTGTCCGACGACCTATTCTGCCGTCCTGTGATCTCACAATGTTATTCGATTCATTCTGCTTTCCAGTGCACGCTGCGTGGTCCTCAGCTTTTGCTCTAGTTGCTTTGTTAATCTCCATAGTTCAGCCCCATACACTGGCAATATGCAGTGGTTGCATACTTTTCACTTTAACTATAGTTTAAGATTTCCGGACATTATTTAGGAGCACCTGTTGAATGCACTCCGGCCCACTCATTTTCTTCAGTGAACTTCTTTTTGTTAATAGGTTCCACCGGGAGCACTTGTCCTGGGTATACAAATTCTTGTAGACACTCCGATGTATGGTTTTCAATCTTAAGTTCTTTAAAAAGACAGTATTAAACCTATTGGACATGAATCGAAGACGGTAGAAACAAATTTACATGCGTTATTAGCCGTAAATCTTCGCGTTTCTATCTGTGAGCACCTTAAATGTTGGGTGAACTGCACTAATGAGGACACATGAAGACATTTCAGAAGCACCATGAAACCATTCTGCAAGCTTTCAGGGTGTTGGTTGGTCGTAAATGCTATGAAAGAGGCAGATCTCAAGCATTGCAAATTATTCTCACAGTAGACATCACAAATCTATTTTAAGATACTGTGGGGACACTTAGACAAGTAAGAATTTTTTTATCAATGAAGAATATGTCACGAAAGCAAAAAAAAACCTCTTGCATCTCAATTACTTTTGACAAAATTATTCAGACAAGAATTGGAGAACATAAGTGCAAGAGAAGAATTATTCGGCACACACAAAAATTTGAAGAGTGGCGGTCTCTCCATCATGATCGACTTGCGTGCAATCCCAACCTTATCCAGGTGTTTGAGGCAATATCATACATATTTAAGCAAGAATGATTTCTTCATTTGCGACTTTTTAGGTACTGATGCTGCCAACACAGGTAGGGAAATAACTACATTGTGTTAAAATGTCATCTTGAGCATCAAGCAAGTGAAGAAAACTGGGAGAAGTAAACAACACTCATTCAAGTAGCTTCACAACAAAGTATATTATGCCATTTTATGTATTCCCGAATCTTTGGTCCAAATGTAATCGTGAATATGCAGTCAGTGAAGCACACTCAGTATGGCAAAACATGCACACACAGAGTGTGCAAAAGTCAACACGTGCGATGAATTCCAGCAAAAAAAAGTACTGATTAGACACGAGTATGGCATCTCACTTGCTAATAGTAGACAAATGGCTCATCTTGTCGTACTTCCTAGACTGCGGAACAAAAGAGCACAGTTAGTGTGCAACCTTTGAATGCAAATGAGGTGGTGCCGTGCTAGACCAACGTAGCTTACGGCATATTTCCGAGGACGCACTTATCGGCTTGCGTCATCGTTCAAAGCTGCTTGCACGTGCGCTCCCCTTATCTGATCTGAACATCGCCCGCGCCGTAAACTTGACCCTCAAGCGACGACATTTCCCAGTTTCACACGGAGAACACCCCGTGCACCGAAGGTAAGGAGAAAAAAGAAATAAAAAATGGAGTCGCAATGTGGTTACGGCGGAAGACGACGGAGCGACGCGAAAAATGCGAGCGCCGCATCGGAAAGACGCACTACTCACGCGAAGCCGGATGCAAAAGAGCTCCGACACCGACAAAAAAAAAAAAAAAAAACTACGGAAGACGTGTACGCGCTATCGCATAGCCTAAACCGTCGCCTCTCTTTCCTGAGCTCTGTCCGACGAAGTGAATTGAATTCGCGGGTTTTCGCGCGAGTGGGGCACTTCGGTGCAATTCCAACCGCCTGACCATCGCGCAGAGTTCTGTGCTACACGTATCTAATGGAAAGGCGGATACCGTGTCTGGGAATCGAACCCGCGACCTAACAAACGACGGCGGGTTGGCGCGTTCTTCGCCGAAATCTTCACGCGTGAAACCCGGAGGAGGCGACGAAGTTCTCCTCACGCGTCAACTCAAAACCCCTCCCACCACAACCCTTCAATAGCACTCCCGATCATCTGGCGTGGTTCCGTTCACAGGTCCCTTCTCGCAGGCCCCGGTAACAGCGGACGCATCTGCCTTGTCCAGGTAGCCTGGCTGCGTCAACAAACAACGTCCGAATATAACCTTCGTCGCCGCTTTTCCTCGTTATTTTTGCCCACCGAAAAAAACCACCGCGTCATGCGGCACGTAGAAACAAGAACCAAATCGAAGCTGTCGCTACTTCGACAATGTTTGTTGTCTTTTTTTTTTCTTCTTTACGTCTACGTGTCACACCACAGGATACGTGGAACGCTGTTTCGTAAAAAAAAAAAAGAATTCCCACGTACGAGTCGCTTAGCGGCCGTGGTTGTTACGAAAGACCACGGCGTTGGAATGATCACCGTGTCGTTCCTTATCGGACCGTTCGGAGAAAGGAATTGGGCCTGCAACAGCACTAGGCTCGACGTCCAACGAATAGAGATAGGTTACTGTTAGTGGACTACCACTAACTTTGTAAATATACAGATGAATCATTACACCGCAGCCGAGCATCTACGCGTTAACTTACACGGCGCGACGCTGGGGGAATTCGCAAACGCAATAAACGAGGACTGCTAAGGTGACACAGCAGTGGGTAGCACCGAAACATGTGGGTGCGATGTGAATGTCCTCAAATCTTGATGGCAAGTTTCAGGTATTGGGCGAATAAACCTGGGGCCGCTTTCACCGCAGCCGATCTGAACTTCGATCTGAGCTTGTAGTTCACTGTCAGCTGGCTAATTCAGTAGAAACGATGGGGAAATGAAAGCAGCGTGCAGTACAATGCCGCAGGGTTTATTCACTTTTAAAGGAGCGCTTCTCGTAAAACAGCTGCAGTGCTGCCGTGGGCGTGTTGCGACTCGATGCCAACTACGTTTCGACCTTGCGACCGCATCGCGCGGTCTAAAGAAATGGATGGCGAGTGATCATTGTGTAAACACAGACGAACGACTCTCTAAAACTGCCGTCGGGCAATCTGGCAAAGGTCAACGGGCGGACCACGAAACATCCTTCTCGGATTCCGCACGGCGGTTCCACGGCAAGTAGCAGCCGCAAGGGACAAACTACCATCACAGTACGTGTAACCCGTATTTGCATTAACATCGGACCGAAACGAACGATAACGCGGATCGTTGAATTCTCTCCGCGAGGGAATGTCCGTCGCCGCGTGCTCGGTAAAGTTAAAGGAAACCAATATTTACCTTTCCCTTGTGGAAGAACTCCACGAAGCTCGCCATCTTGGCTAGACTAGAGTGTACTAGAATGGGGGAGTGGGTCCACTGTGGCCGGCGGCAAGCGGTGCGGGTGAAGCAAAAACGGCGGAAAATTTGGTGGCGCTGCAGTAGCCTTCTCCTGAAGTGACGTCAGTTTCGGCGGGAGCGTGCGAGTCGTGCGGCGGTTCGGGCCGCACGACGCGCTGGCGGGGACGCTGAGCGCTCGATGTTGTCGTCTGCTCGACGCGCCGTCGTCTGTTCGATGCACCGTCGTTCGTGCGCTGTTTTCACAATTTGTCTCCTGGTTCTTTTTTTACACATTATTAGAGACAAAAACAAGTGACATGAAATAAAATGTATGCTTTTTTTCGTGAACGCGTAGGTTTGTATTTCCCTTTGAGCAAAGCCGTCTGGACAAAGAATACGCGGCAGACGGCACGTTTGCGTGCGCAGATATGTGTCTGCTGGTTGCATAACGGAGCGTTCCAAGCTGCTTCAAAAGATTAGAGGATGAGCACGTCTAGGCGTAGAAATTACTGTTGTGTCGTAGGCTGCCAAACCGGATACAGCAGAGTTAAAAACCAGCCCAAGCTCTCACTCTTTGGAGTACCTCAAGACGAAGAAAGACGCCGGCTATGGGACCAGAATCTCAACCGCGCTGATCGGCCCTTGCAAGTCACCGATGCCATTTGCGAGCTGCACTTCGAGCAAAAATACATACTAAGGCAATATGTACATATTATCGAAGGCCGAGAAGTATATATAGAGCGGGGAAAGCCGGAACTTCGCAGTGATGCTGTACCCATAATTATACCTCATCTCCTGAAGTGTCCTGACGAGCAGCCCACACCGGAGCAGTCAACGAAGAAGAGAGCGGCTTCACCACCAACCTGTGAAGACCAGCCGTCAAAAAGAACTGCGCTGCAATCAGTTGAGCCGCAACTGAGATTTGAAGATTGCGAAAGTGCGAGGCAAAGCGACAACGCATTTGAACTTGAAGACGTTGTCCGGCCAAACGACCACTGGGCAATGCACAAGTTTCGTCATTATGACGGAATTGCTTATGTTTCGGCCTCCCTAAGTCGTGAACTCGTAAGCATCGAAAAGACTGTGCTCATGAATTACGGTACCGACCGGAGTGAAGTGATTTGTCGGACATATGTTCGGAAGACGCTGATCTCCGAAAAGGTCGCCTATAACCTTGAAGATGCCAAACAAGTCCTGGACTGCGCAGAATCTCTTCACCCTTGCAGAGGAGCAGGTAGGGCGAAGGACTTCACCTATGACGTTCTTACGAAGAAACTGGAGCAGCAAATCTCTCATTCCGACGGCCTTGTCTTCAGTGTCACGTGCAAAGGAGCGGTTAAACAACAAGGTGAGTGCGGCAAACGTTTATTGAGACGTCACTTGTAATTGTACAATTAATCAATCAGTAACCTGTTTAATGCTAGAACATTTGTGTGGCCCCTAATTTTTGTAGTACTCATTAACATTTACGAAAGAATAGTTTGCCTACAGAAAGTGAAAGTGCATAAATTGCGTTTCAAACATGCATGGTAAAAAACTGGAAGCTCTTCATAATTTTTTTCTCGTATACTTCCAGGTTCTTCATGCATTTCATGCAAGTACGTGAGGAAAGTAATACTCACCAGAAAAAGCTACCTAAAACGAAAAGAGCGAAGAAACTCAGTCTCCACCAAACTGCGGGTCCTGAGTCAGAGAAACAAGCGGATGGCGACAAGGCTGTTGGACATTGCTGGTCGTCTCGAAGAGATGAGGGCAAACAATGCGAATGTCGCGGATAAAATACTAGAGGATAAAATATCGTCACTACCGCGAAAGCAGCAGGCAAGTGTTCGCGCTTGCTTTCAAGCTGCCAAACAAACCAGCAAGCAGGGCATGCGCTACAATCAGGAGTGGATCCTCGAGTGTTTACTCATGAAACTAAAGAGTCCCCGGCTTTATCAGCACATCAGAAAGAACGAAATTCTCATGATGCCCAGCAACACTACTTTGAAAAGATACTTGAGGTCATACGAGTCGGCCTTCGGTTTTAATCAAGCAGTAATGAACACTCTAAAGAAAAAAAACCGCGAGCATGTCAGACCTCGAAAGACACGGCGGACTATTGGTGGACGAAATGAAATTGTCAGAACATTTCAATGTGACGGCGTCTGGCCAGATTCAAGGCTTCGTGGACCTTGGAGAATTTACGAAGCCCGAAGACAAGTACCAGCAATGTGATCACGGCATGGTCATCATGTTTGTGCCTTTCGCTGGAAAATGGAGCCAAATTGTGGGCGTTTTTGCGACAAAAGGAAATGTGAGAGGAGACATTTTATTGAAAATTCTCATGGAAGCTATCATCCTCGTGGAACAGGCGGGCTTGTTCGTCGACCACATCACTTGTGACGGAGCCCCCTGGAATCGAAAAATGTGGAAGCTAGCGGGGGTGTCGGCGTCATCGAAGAAAATAAATGGCGCCATACAGCATCCTGTCGACGAGATGAGGAAATTGCACTTTATCTCCGATTTCCCGCATCTGCTAAAATGCCTCAGGAATGGTCTTCTCCAGAAAGGCTTTGCAACACCAGACGGATTGGTACGTATAGATTCATGGTTGACATTTTACAAAGATTGTGTTTTTTGCATACATTGCATTACCTCAACCTATATTTCTAGGTGTCTGTGCATCCGGTTCGGGAGGCGTACCTTCTAGACAGAAGTGTTAGGACACTGAAAGTTATGCCCAATTTGACCGAGACGCATCTGGAACCAAACTCATTTGAGAAGATGAGAACCCCTTTCGCCTTCCAACTATTCGGTCCATATGTCCTACGGGGCCTGGCCTTCTACAAGGAGGACATCGAGAGAAGGTGTGGCAGCATCGAGGCAACTCAGCTGTTCTTCTCGTGAGTTGCGCCTACGTTCCAAATGAATTAAGTGTAATCGTAAACATCTCAAACGCATGATGAGCGCTCTTCTGACATACATTCTTTTTGTTTATTTTGCAGGAAGATCCAACGACTGATCACCGTGATGACTTCCAGGTTTCGGGCCGAAGCGCTGAGACCAGCTTCTACAGACGCGGCATTCCTGTCCAATTTTCTGGACTTCCTGAATGACTGGGAATCATTCAGTGACAACAAGCGGCACTTTCTCAGCGAGTCCACTGCCATAGGTTTTAGGGTCACTATAGCAAATACCCTTTCATTGCTGAAGTACCTGACAGAGAGCGTTGGATTCAAATATCTCATGACATCTCGACTTAGCACCGATCCCGTGGAACATTTCTTCGGCATCGTTCGCCAGTCAAGTGGCTGCAACGCGCACCCCTCTCCGGATGAGTTTCTAATAACCGTCAACTGCTTGTCCTTTTATAACTTGGCGCACAGTGTGGACAGCGCAAACGCAAACCCTGACATGATAAACGCTCTTGTCACTGTGCATGACAGACAGGGTCTAAAGGTCACGCACAAAAAATTGATGATCTTATATCACAGGGAAAACTTGGCGAGGTCGAAAGCACGATTGCCACGATGCCAGAAAAGTTTGCTGACCACATCGATGTGACTTTGGAGAAGAGTGACTCGAGACTCATTTACTACACAGCAGGGTACGTGGCCAGAAAGTGTGTATTGAAGTTGGCATGCGTACAATGCAAAGAAGTGCTTCTGTTTGAGAAAGCTGTCGCGGTTGCTGAACAGCTCCCTTCGCAATTCACGGAGCAATGCGACTGGGGTGGACTTCTGTACCCCTCACGACAGCTGTATGATTTCATTGCCTCACTTGAAAACTTGTTTACTGAATGTTTCAGTGTTTCCATGTTGCACACAGATAGCATCTCTGACATCCTTTCATTGGTGAAAACTAATTTTCTGAACTCGAAAGCGGTCGGCTGTCCAGACCACAAAGATGCAGTGAGCACAAAGCTCGTTTCGTTCTACGTGCTCACTCGCCTTCACTTCTTAGTGAAGGGAATGAACAGGGAAAACGCTTCGAAACGAGCGAGAGCAAAACACTTAAAGCTTAGCAGGACAACATAGAGCCTGACGTTCCTTGAGCGACGGTGTCGAAGTCTTTCGATGATATTTATTTTGTTTTTTATATTTATGCGAAAAGCTTGCGCAGTCAATTTAAAATAAAATATTTTGCGCATATCACTTCTTTATTGGTGTCTTTCAGACTTCCTATCTATAGGTGAAAACACGTTCATGTTTCGAACAAATGTTTGCATGGACACGTACCGCAGGCACGAAGAGAAAAGGTAAAATATAACATATTTCATTAATACCTACAACGTATACCAGCACTAGATGCCGAACAAAAACTCATCATAAAACCACCGCGACGGACGTGCGTCCGCCCTATAAGTCATTTCCTACGAATAGCACAGTTGCCGTCCGATGTGACTAAACTTCCTTTGCCAACACCCTCACGTAATCGCAACAGGACTGGTTCAGTTTTTCAATAATATCACGCGTCCCTAACGAATAGCTGCAAATTTGCAGAAGGGTTCGCATACTTTAGCTTTAATTCTCGTGATAACAGCTGGTAACTTTAGTCTTGCATCATATTCAATTTGCTGCCGTGAGTCTAAATTTGCACCAAACGCAAACTTACTTATATATCCCAGTTATATTGACATTTTTAAAAGCATCGCAGTTAATGCTCATATTACACTTTCGATGCGTACGTTTTCGCAAAAGCCAAATTCAACTTACGCTCTTGATTGTAAACAATTACCGTGGAAATCACGGTACTTGCGTGCGTGACTACCTATACGAGCAGGGCGTTTCGCAATATAAACATTTAGATTTTGTTGAACTGGCGCGGAAGCACGGTGCGACGCCGTTCACGGCCACGCACGCACGAACGAAGCAACAACGCTGCGAGACTGCGCCAGACGCGCGAGCAGCACGCGAACCGCGCGAACTATCAGACTACCCACCCGTCGCGAACCGCGTGGCAAAGGGGACTTGTAACCATGGCAACCACGGCTAAGTCTTCAGGTGAAGGCGATGGTAGCGCCACCTGGATTTTCCGAAAAAAACGCCTCAGCGTGGAGCCTTCAGTGGACCCACTCCCCCATTCTAGTACACTCTAGCTAGACGCTACATACGAGCGCGTAGATGTACAAAACGAGTAACGAAATCTTCACTGGACGTATCGTTGAACAATGCCTTGAAGTTTTTACTCACTAGCGCCACCTTGTGCTAACCTAGGCGTTTAGGCAGTTTAGGCTCGAAATTTGAAACAGTTGTGTGGCGATGCAGATGCTATAATATGCAATTATAGTATGCAATTTAAATATACTACCTTACAGGCAGGGAGACGTCATCGTTGGCTGTGATGCGAATTTTACTCAAGGCTTGTCATCCGCTTATAGTTTTCGAGGTGCTATACAAAGGTCCAGTTCGTATTATCGTTAACAAGAATGTGAGGTAAACGCCGGAAATTAACGCAAGGATGAATTAGATGTAACGTCACTGACATTTGATGGTGGAAATGGGCCGGCGTCCTGAAGCATGTCGCCGATACTATCAACTCAGTGGCAGGGGGACGGGGGGGGGGGGGCGCCCCATATGATCATGAGTGTGGGGGAGAAGGGTTCGTCACCCACCCTCACACATGATAGGTGTTCATTCACGATGGCATCATTGAAAGTTAATCTCTGAAAGTTCGAGAAAGTTAATAATAATACCTGAGGTTTGAGGTCCCTAAACCACGATATGATTATGAGGGAAGCCGCAATGAAGGGCTCCGGAAATTTCGACCTTCTAACGTGCTCTGAAATCACAAAGTACACGGACTTCTACCATTTCGCATCCATCAAAATGTGATCGCAACGGCCGGGATTGTTTCGAAAAAGTACCAAGTCGCAAGTCTTCAACTAGCCGGTTTTTCAAACTTACCCATTCCCCCCAGGGTAGGGTAGCAAACAGGACGTGCGACTGGATGACGTCCCCGCCTTTTCTTTATCCTTCACTGCCGAGTGTTCACACGGAAAGGGAGTTCTTTTTCGCATTGTGTCAGAGCGAATGATCTGCTACGCCCAATGTCATTCATCGTGTCGCAATGACCTTGAGCCGTCGGGCCATGCGTGTGGCAGGAGTGACGTCACGCCTCGGTTATCCGCTGTGGCGAGGCTTTAGAATAGTTACACCTCGGTCATTTTTTTTTTCTCGTTTATCTCTCATTTCCTCTTTTCTCCTCCTCTAGTGTCGGATAGCCCTACCCGAGAATCCGCTTATTTAGCGTCGCCGTAGGCTATTTGCCTTTCGTATCTCTCTCTAACGTTAATGCTAGCCGTGACATCTAGCGGCGATGTAATAAACCATAGTGCTCAGATTTGGGTGCACGTTAAAGAACCCCAGGTGGTCGAAATTTCCGGAGCCCTCCACTACGGCGTCTCTCATAATCATATGGTGGTTTTGGGACGTTAAACCCCACATATCAATCAATCAATAACGACCAAAAGTTTGAGCGCCGTGAAGGCACTAAAAGTGTAGGAAGGGAAAATTACACAATATCCCACTAAAGGGAACCACGAGTAGCATGCCAAGCAGCGCATGGGTCGACTTGAAGTCCCGTTCATCACGGGCACCTTGCCCGGTGTTAACGCGTCCTTGCAAGTGGAGCACACCACGAATTCGCTGTACTTTTTGTTGCTGCTGCTCGTCCCGAACTCTTGTTGGAGCATGCCACGCGGGTTCACTGCCGCGCCACGGGGGTAGAGCAACTCTAAACGTGGGTTCATCGCGCGCCTGCAGTATCTCGTTTCCCGACACCAGGCGCGTAGCCAGCAATTTGTTTCCTGGATTCCGTGCCGACCGGTTGTTCCCTCGCAATCTCCGACGACAGCGTAGCTCTGACCGACTGGGCTCGCCCTACGCCATCTCCTGACGCCGACAAGAGCTCTCGTCGAGTGGTGCCCCGTCCTCGGACTCCCTCGACCGCGTCCAACTTTCCTATCTTCCCTTCCGTCGCTCGCTGTCCCCGCGCCTCGCTCTCTCTTTCTTCTCGCTATGTACACCTTTTAATCCTGTCCTTTTAATCCCTCCTTACCCCCATCACTTGTGAGCTACTGTTGAGGTGTCGCACCAGATGCAGACAGTTACGGGGCTCACTTTTCTCTTCTTTTCCCTTTGAGAATCACATAAGAAGAGAGGGGGGGAGGGGTCACGCCACTCTTCTGATTTCGGGATGAGCACACCCTTGCAACGGTCATTTCTCGCTCTCCATGTTATGGCGAAAAAAAATGGGTGGGGGGTGGGGGGGGGTACGGGCCCGGTGTGCTACCCCTGGCCGACGCTATCACGTGATTACTGAGAGAGTGTTAGGGGTTTAGGCTGCAGCCTCCTACACAACTCCTTATACAGGTAGAGACGCGCTAGCGCGTGTTCTGGCAGTACTTGAGCCAGCTGTTGCGCATGCTCAGTAAGGGTGGTCACGCCGCACACCGTATTGGGTATCGTCAAAAGGCTAGGTGGGGACTTTGCATAAATAGTCTGCTAGCCTCCGAAAGCCACTCCTCTGACGCCGCCCGCAGAAGACGCAAAACTATAGCCGACCGGTAGTGGAGCTTGTCTGTCAAGTAACAAGGACCTATATATGACTATAGGCTCCACGATACTCATGTGACACTTCCTCCGAGTTGTTTCTTTTCTCCGTGGCACTTAACGTCTCTGCGACGTCTCTGGGTGTCTTTTCCACAGCGCATGCACGATCCGGAGACAGCGAAGTTTCTTAATCCGTTTACACTTACCCGTAGTAACTTACCCGACACGCGCGCTCCAACATCGTCGGAGCGATGGGAATACCTGCGGTGACGTAGACGGTCGCTTCTCACAGGTGCGCGCCGCAAGGGAAGAGAGCAAACAGGCGAAGTCTTTCGTTTCGTGATTTCGTTTTTTTTTAATTCCCGCTCAGCGTACAAAAATACCGCCACTAGAGTGTACTAGAATGGGCCCCATTCTAGTACACTCTAACCGCCACCACTCTGCCATGGCCTGGGAACAGTGGAGCGCCTATACGAGGGCGCCAATACGCGAGCTTTCGAAATAGAAGCGCGTTTTTGACCTCGGACGATGAGGAAAGAAGAAGAAGAAAAAAAAGGTGAACTTCGATCGTCGCGCTCTCGTGCGTGCTTGTGCGCGGCGTTGTGCCGCCGCACGGCAACAACGGTGGTGACACGACGATGTTAAAAGGTGAGAAAGCGACTTCTGTGTAAGAGATAAAAGCGCGCCAGCAGCAACGACGATGGCTTGGCGAAAATGTCTTCTTTTATCTCAGAGTGTAGATAACTCTTCGATGCACAAGGATGGATATTAGAAAAAAAAAAACAAAGCAGGACGGTTTAAGTTGCAGAAGCCTCCGACGGTGTCCTTTTGATTAGCGTGCGCGAGTGAGTGAGCTTTGCGCATGCGCATACGAGAGTACATGTGTGTATGCCTGTGAGCGTGACGATAAGATAGCAACGCTTTCACGGGTATAACCAAAATGTTCTTAGGTCATCTTGGAAGAAATGTCACAAAATATTTTGGTACCCAGAGTTGCTTTTTTCCCTTACAAGAGTTATCGAAATAATTCGATTTTTTTTTTGGCTTAGCACACAGTAAACCAGTTTGCACTAATAAGGGTGCCTTGGGTGTCTACAACTGACACCCTACGACAAGGGTGTTTTGACAAACCCAAACACCCTCGACATAGGTGTTTTGTTTTGACAAAACACCTTTATTGTCGGGTGTTAGTTAGACACGCATGTCACCCTTAAGGGTGCTAACTGGTTTATACTGTGTACCGTCTCCCTATTCAGTCAGACTCCAAGCTAATTCCACATTACTTGAGAATTTTAAGTATCTTCACTTCGAGGAAGAAACGATATGCATCCACCAACGACCTTATTTTCTCATGGTAGAGCAAGACGCATGACCACATTTACTCGGCTAGCGTGCCATGATCGTGCCCTGATCATGCCCTGCTGCCTTTCGGGTAATGTATTGTAAGGCTTATTGGGTGGGACACTGGCAAATGTTAATACTAATAACAATTTATGGGACTTCACGTGCCAGAACTGCGATATAAAGGCACACCGAAGTGGAGGGCTCCCAAAATTTCGACTGTTCTTTGTGTTATTTAACGTTCACTGACATCGCAACGTACGCAGGCCACTAGCCTCAGATTTGGGTACACGCTAAGAAACCCCAGGTGGTCGAAATTTCTGGAGCCCCCCATCACGGCGTCTGTCATAATCATATGGTGATTTTGGGACGTTAAACCACACGTATCAATCAATCAAATCGACACGCCACTACCATTTCTCATCGGCCGAAATGCGGCAAGGGCCGGACCCACGACCATAAGGTTAGCAGCTGAGGAACTGGCCGATGTTATTACAGCCTCGTTTCCTAGAGACGGAGTTCTTGCTTGGTTCACTAGTTCACAAGCATTCTTATACAACAGGTGCATGACAACAGCTTGTTTCAGTTTGTTATACACGAATCTTGTGGTTATATAAAAATATTCTATATATCAAACTATTAGAACGTACGCTTAGAACATAAGCCAGCGTCTACCAAGTTAAACCGTAGTATGTGTACCTCGGGTATGCCACTGAAAACAGCGCCGACAGCAGGACAAAAGAAAGAAAAGCAAAAAAAAGCGGTACACAGGGTCTGGGTCTGTTCGTCTTGTTCTGACCAGCGTTGCTCACTGTGTTTCCATTGTGACATTTCTTCCAAGCAGAACACGTACAAAACGATAACCGGTTCTAATGAATCATCGGCCACGATATCCGGGCCGACCACGTGATCTACCGCGATATTTTTAAGACTGTCGACGCGGCGCGATCCATATAGATGAAATTCGCACAGAAAAAAAAGGAGGCGGTCACGACGGCACAGTACATACTCGAGTTACAAAAGTCGTGAATCGAGAAGTAGAGATCCCACTTAAAAAATACCGCCATAAGACAACAATGATCAGGACTACCAAACATCAAGCCAAGTGCGAACAGCAAGATGAATGAAAAAAAAGTGAGCAAGTGCTTTCTGACGCTAGGGCATCGCAAGCTTCGGTGTTGCGCCACAGGTGGCGCGTGCATCTGTCAGCTTGTAGAGTGCCTCGAAGCCACCTTCGCCTCCGCGCATCGATGCACTGTCAGCTTGCAGCGTCCCTGTGCATGTTTCCAAAGTGAGCAGAATTGCGCCTATCTTATCCATGCACGTTTTCAGTTACGGTGACCCGGAAAAAATATCACGTGATCGAACACAACACCAGCAACGAACACGACGTTCCGCTCCACAAGCCACCAGGTGTCACCGAGGGGTGGAGCCACCATACTAAAGCTCGATACAGCGACACGTGTACACGAGTGCTACGTTTGACTTTCGTGCACGTGAAAAGTTAACGCATAGCTTCGGAACAAAATCGAAACTATGCAGCGCAACTCTCGTTCATGTTGGAGCATACACGGGGACAATACTGGCAGGGGCGGTGCCAGGATATTTTATTTTATTGGGGGTTGGGGCGAGGGAGGGGGGAACTGGGAACTTATGTACTGTGTTAGAGAGAAGCTCCCCCCCCCCCGCTCTTTCTCCTGGCACCATCCTTGATCAGTGGATTCCTCAGAATAATGGAGGCGGTCGATGTCCAGGTATACACGAAAGCCAATACATGAAATATGGTAATCAATGAAAAAAAAATCAAGTAACAACTAAAGCCAGAGATAGTAGTCGTGAGGTCATGCTTCGATGCACGGCGTTGGAATGTCGAACGAGGGCGTAATTAAATAGATATATATGTATGATACATCACTACTACGGCTGTAAAACGGTCACGCTGAGTCCCGTGTTGTCTCTTTCACTCGCTCTCTTTCACTGGGCTTTAGATTCGATGCGATGTCGACTGCTGGACACGAACCACCGCACCTGCAATAATAACACAGAAAAGACAATTGCGAGTTATACGAAACCAGCCTGTTCTTCATCATCATCATCATCATCCATAACACTGAAATTCGTCCATTATATGGCAGCGAATGTAAACACTTCCGGTCCGTTTTTCTTTCCGAATGTACAGCCAAGATTGCTGCTGCTTTCGAAAGTGCGGAAACATGAATCATTCTGTATGAGAAGCAAACTGGAATTCAATTCAGAAGCTGTTTCCTGTTCTCTAATAAAACACACGCGATTGCGAAGGATAAATTAAAAGAAAGGCACACTAGGTGACAACGCGACAGTTGTCTACATGTAGTCATAATCGAAATGACAGAACTACAAGACTAGAAGAATGACAAAAACCGGTTAATTTCGGCAGTTGTTGGCTGCTACTGGCCATTCGCTCTAAAAAAATGTAATATAAGATACATGTGTGCCACAATTCTTCGCTTAATCACGGCAGTATTCATGACCGCTAATCTACCGATAGACTAAATAAAGATTCCTCGTTAAATGCGCCACGATCCGAAAAGAAGTTGATCGATGCGCACAGTAACGTATCGGGATGATCATGTAGGTCCTGCGAATCACGTTAAGGAAGTTTTGACCACGACAGTACGGCAATTCCATACTTATGGTGTAAATGATGTGGGGGCGTTAACACCGCTTGTAAAGTCACTTGCGCCTCGTGGCGCACGTGTTTCGCGCGTAGGCCGAATTTAGGATTCACCACCATCGTCACTATGATTAGCGCGGTAGCGCCAGCAGTGACGCCTGGCGGCGAAGTTAGGTGGGGCGGTCACGTAAGATTGGTAAGGCTCTCTGGCGTGCAGCGACTGGCGCGAGCGGTTGTCTCCGTGCGGCGGGTCCGCGTGAGGGCGCCACAGGTCGTTTTCCGTGAATACAAGTACCTTGGAGTATGGGTAAATGAGAGTGATAGATACATGGAGGTACAGGAAAAAGCCTCGGCAGCAAAAGGAAAGAGGAATGCGGCAATAATGAAGCACAGAGCGTTGTGGGGATACAATAGGTATGACGTGCTTCGAGGTCTGTGGAAGGGTGTAATGGTTCCAGGGCTTACTTTTGGGAACTCAGTGGTGTGCATGAGGGCAGAGGTGCAATCGGGAATGGATGTAAATCAAAGGACTGTGGGACGCCTCGCGTTGGGTGCTCACGGGAAGACGACAAACGAGGCTGTAAAGGGCGATATGGGGTGGGCAGGTTTTGAGGCGAGGGAAGCGCAGAGCAAAATAAGGTTCGAAGAAAGGCTAAGAAATATGAAGGAGAGTAGATGGGCAGAGAAGGTGTTCCGTTATTTGTATAGGAAGAGCGTGGACACACAGTGGAGAAAAAGAACTAGAAGACTCACTAGTAAATATACGGCTGGTATTGTAAGCCATATGTCAACAAAGAGCGTTAAGGGAAAAGTCAGGGAGGCGGAGAGGATTTACTGGATGGCAGCTATGGAGAAAAAACCGGCTTTGAGTAACTACCGAAAGGGCAAAAATGAAATAAGGAGGGAGGCATTTTACGATAATTCAAGGGGAAGCGCTTTACTGTTTGAAGCGAGATCGGGTTGCCTTAGAACGCGTAGTTATAAAGCAAGATTCAGTAAAGAAGAAGAACAATGCACATGCTGCGGGAAAGATAAGGAAACGGCGGAGCATGTTCTGATTGAATGTGGAGATATCCACCCAGGTGTACGTTTGGGCACGAGCCTACAGGAAGCCTTGGGTTTTAGGGACAACAATGGAAAGCTGAACACACCCGCGATTGAAATAAGTAAGAGACGGTTAGAGTATTGGTGGCAGAAAATTAGAGAGAAAGGACAAAAATAAATATTGGAAAAATAAAATATGGACAGTGTGCCGTAAATGGCAGAGAACTTAAGCTGAAAATTTTCCTTTTTTTCCATTAAGATAGAATTTATCGAAGTAGAGGCATTAGGCCAACATCAAAAAAGAAATTTTTTTTTTGTCGAGCCTGGTGGCATACTTGTCACCACCCCGTTATAAAGGGGACGCTCATAGCATCCATCCATCCGTGAGCCCCTCGTGGTGAGTCGAGCGTTGGCGACGCCACCTTGTGTTCGTTCCTATGTTGATTGAGTGTGTTGAATACTGTGTAAGCTTGTATAGCGTGTTGATCAGTAGTGATGTATTTTGATTCGGCTGACGATGTCGTCGTTCTGCGACCGCGTCATACTGTGTCAGGTGTGTTCCGAGGGTGGGCTCCCATTTCGAGACACCACAACCGGCATTGCTAAAAGACGACGCGTATAGGCTGGCGAGACGCGCCACACGAGTGCACACACGAGACAATTTCCACGAGCCTATAGTGCACACACGGGCCTATAGTGCACACACGAGCCAATTTTGCGCTATCCGCTCACTAGACTGTGTTCTGGCGCTGCCGTCGACTGCGGTAAACTCCACTGCACGGTGCCTGTTTACTTTTAGCCCGTCGCTAGCGCGCTACGTGAATTCTTCACTTCGTTCAAACTTGCCTCTCACTAGAAAATGGCATCAGCAATTATCAGCCATTTTCCAAAACGCACGAAATCATGTGTACACATCAATGTGGAAATTTAAAAAAATTTAGGCTTAGCTCGAAACGAGAAAACGGAGTCCCATTCGCGGAACTTCGGCGTGAAACTCGAACGAAATATTACGAAAAGTAAGAAAAAAAGTGTAAATAAAACGCAGGATGAAGTAAATATACTTCGGTGTGTAAGGCGAAGCGAAATGTCTTCCAAGAAAACACCGAGAGAAGCACGGGAGCGCTTTTATACGGGCGCCCTCTAGCGTGCATTCGAGGGGCAGTGACCGGAACAGCTCTCGAGAGAGCTTACCGTACAGTGTGTACGTCGTCGCAAACGGATCACAAAGCGGCTGGCACCGGATGCCATTGGCGATTCAGAGAAGATCCGCATTAAGGAACGAACGCCAAGCTGCAGTTAGCGAAATAAAATTTAATCTCGCTAAGGGTCGTACATAAATACATCCATATAAATCTACACACAAATATGAGAGCGGCGCACATAAATTGCGCCACCGTGCGGGACGTACTACAACAACACGTCGTCTGGTTCACGAGGTAGTCGTGATTTCGCTCTCACGAGCATTGCAAAATTAATGCGCCGCCGCACAAAGCCGAGTCAACGCGGTATAGACTGTATAGTGTGAAGACAAGACTAGCAGACGAAAAGCAGCAGAAAAAAAAAGGACGGACGACAAACAGAAGGCACACGAAGATAAAAAGCGAGCAGAAAGTGGTAAGACACTGATAAAAAAAACAGAAAAACGGCGCCGAAAAAGGAATAATAAGCTCATTTCGGAACACGGAACGCGATTAAAACATGGCTCTCTCTGCTTTTTGATTAAAAAAAAAAGAAGCTCTGTTGCGCCACTGAACGTGTACTTCACAACCGGCCGTGGTCCAAGGACGTTCGAAAGCTAAAAAAAGAAAAAAAAAACAGACATACAGCACACATATGCAGAGACGAAACAAAATAAAAGAACACAATTCAGAGCGGATAACACATACGGCGCCGGACCGCAGCCTAGTTCGCGTGGCGCGACGAAAAACGAAAGGCCAGGCCCCGGGTTAATAAAACGAAAAAAAAACTGCGAGCCAAAAAACCCACGGCAGCTATGGGACATCTAGGCATGGGCCGCCAGAACCGAAGAGAGAGAAAAAATAAATAAAAGGTGACAAAGCATGGTTCCGAGAATGGGAAGATTAAACCCGATGAGACACAGTGGACGCGGCGTGCAGGGGCAAAAGCGGCCTGGACGTGTAATAAAACGAGTTTATTTCGCCATAATGCCTTTTTTCCCCATTTCTCTGGAACTTGTCTCCGTGTGTATGCATTGGAGGGCTCGGACATTTCGAAATAAGGAAAATGGGAACAAAGGGAGTGATGGCTGCACGGGAGACCGCGCACTAGCTGCATGCTATAGTACGCGACCGAACTAAATGCCGCGGCGAAGCCATTAGACAGTACTTCAGCAAAAGCGTGTCAGTCGAAACAGCTGGCGGAATAAGGGGCCGGCGAATGCACGTGCGTGTGTTGGGGGAGATGGGGAGACTAAGTCATTGGGGAAAAATGCTAGCAGGAACGACACGACAGAGACCGGGAAAAGGAATTTCTCTCTTCGCACGCAAGAATGAAGGCACGGTCGCGAATTAATGCGAGCAGCGAAAGGAACGCAAGGATCGAAAGAGGTAACGAATCGAGGAAAAAAAGAGTGAAATATTTAGGATGAAGAGTAGATAATGCGGAGGGAAGAATTTAGAAAAAAGGTCATGATAGGAGGCACGAATAATAGGGAATATTAATTAAGAAAAGAAACAAGAAAGTGATACGCAGTGAAGAGGGACGCTGAAGGGAAGTTGGTGGGTAGGGAAGTGATGGGAGCGGAATGGAGGTACAAAGAACGAAATCGAAGTAAAATGTAGTAAGGATGTGGCAGGGGATAAAGAAGGGCGTTGGAGAAAAGTTGATGTGGAGAGAAAATAGAGGGAAACGATGGGGATGGTGGGAACACAGAAACGGGAAACGACAAGGAATTAAGAAGGAAGTGACAGCGAGCAAAGAGGGACGTAGAAGGGACGATAATGGGGAGGGAAGAATATGGGGAAGTGATAGGGACGGAATGGACAGAGAAATACAGAACGTAGAGGAATGAAAAAAAAAACAATGATATCAAATGATAAAGCGTCTAAAATGAGTGAAGGTTTGATTGATATGTGGGGTTTAACGTCCCAAAACCACTATATGATTATGAGAGACGCCGTAGTGGAGGGCTCCGTGAGTGAAGGTTTGAAGCGAGTGAAACGTGGGGCACTAGCCTAGACTGGGTTTGATTGATATGTGGAGTTTAACGTCCGAAAACCACCATATGATTATGAGAGACGCCGTAGTGGAGGGCTCCGGAAATTTCGACCACCTGGGGTTCTTTAACGTGCACCCAAATTTGAGCACACGGGCCTACAACATTTCCGCCTCCATCGGAAATGCAGCCGGGATTCGATCCCGCGACCTGCAGGTCAGCAGCCGAGTACCTTAACCACTAGACCGCCGCGGTGGGGCAGCCTAGACTGAGAAAGAATTTAATGAGCGAATGGAGAATAAGAATATTGAATGAAATGCAGTGGGGAGGGAGGTACGCAGATGGACAGAAGAGACATAAGTCAGAAATTGGGGACGAAAGGAATGAGTGGTGGAATAAGGAAAGGTGAACAAGATTGGAAATAGAAGTATACGAATTGAAGTAACAGGGATTGAACCGAATGGAGGAGGTAAAAAGGAAAGAAGGCCAACCAAGACGGAGGAGAAGGGAAAGAAATGCGAATAGAGAATGGGGAAGTGATGGGGTTTATTGGAAAGAGGAGCAAACAAGAGGCATATGAATGAGGAAGTGTGAACGTAATAATCAAGAATGAGTGACATTATATAGAGAAAGCAACGAAAGTATGAATAAGATAGAATGAATCAAGAAAGATTAAGTTAATGAATACATCAAAATATAAAGGAGGTAAGCGTACGAAAGTAAGCTAAAATGAAAATATGAAAAAATGAAGAAAGAGGTGAGACTAAAAATAAAAGGAATGGAACAGGGGCAGGCGGCACCCAGCATTGGTTTCGTGAAGGACTGTCCTGGTCAGGCCACACATATCCGTCTGCGTCTGCCGTCCACCCACTACAGTGTAGTGTCCTTTCTTTTACGCGCCTTTTCCACACAAAGCACCGCATATCAGCTGTACCCCTTTCTCTTGCCATGTCGCGTGTTTCCACACACACGGGACTGGACATTGTAAGAAGAACGAGGGGTAGGGTACGGCGAACACGATCGGCGCTCGATTCGAAATCAATACGAAACCGCCTCGGCTGTTAGAAAACTCGGAGGCGGTGATCTACGATCGTCAGATACCGCAATTGCGGCCGAGGAAAAGTCGCAGCCAGCGGACGACCGGTTGTCGATGGAATGGACGTCGGGACGGACAGACACGACAAGCCAGCCGCTGGGACGGAAAGTGGGTGGTTGGGGGTCTGGCTGCTAAGTCCTATACGTTGAGGCTTGCGTTTACCATTACTGGACCGGCCTGATATACGTTACGATATATCTGAGTCCTTGTTAAAAGAGATGTCCCCTTTTTTTTTTCACTGCCGCTTTGTCAGGGACTCCCGTTTCCCAATTTTGTATCCTTTCGCTTTCAACGAAACGCAGAAAGCTGAGACGACAAAGGGGTGCGAGGTGCGGGAGACGGAAAAGAGAAGCTTCATATTTTTCGTGATAGAACGACGCTGACCTTCTTTCTGGTACGACTCCTCCCCTTTCGTCCCATTCCTTTCCCGCTAGCTTTCCCTTTTCTCTCACGGTTGGTCTAATCTCGCGTTCCCTTTGTCGTCTGCTCAATCGTGCGGGCGGCAGTTACGACATTTGCGCACACTTCCCCCACCCGCCCCCACCTTCCCTAACCCTAACGCTGTGCGCCCCCTTACCGCCATCGCTAACAGCTTTGCGGACGCGTTAGGGCGGTCTCGCCGAGACGACAGAGAGGGGAAAAAAAAGGTCGACTCCCGCACGCGCGCCATAGCTTCTGTCCATTTGTCCGAGCTCGGCTTCTCCTTACAGACAGTCCCCCTTTCCATCATATCTCTTGCACCGTTAGGTTCTATTTCCGTCTTTCTTCTATTTCTCTATTGTATTTTTCCTCCCTTCCGTTCCCCAGCGTTTACTGCTTTCTTCTCTCAAACTCTATCGAGGGCTGTCATTATACTCCCGAAAAAAAAAGTTCAACACATAGGTTTCCCGTTGAACTTTTCAAGAAGTGATGGAGTGGGCGAACTATGAAAAAGGCGAGTCACGTATAGCGATGACTCACCGTATCTTCCTCAGGTTTTGTGTATTCCTACGTACGTATACCTGCATACATGTATAAATGCATACATATGCGCCAATACTTCACTGCCCGTCGTAGTAAATTAAAATATAAGTAAATAATAAAAAAACGAGCGTTGGCGTCTCTTTCCAAGCGCCCCCGGTGGAGAGTATGCGAAGCATCCGTAATAGGGTCCACTCTCGGACGCCTCGGGAAAAATAAGGTTTCCCAACGCTTTGAGACACTCTCTGTAGCTCTAAGAAGAGTGGCGGCAACGTCAAATAGAACCGGAATTGACAAATACATAAAGTGACGTCAGAGAAAGAGCGTCCGCTACGTGGGAGGATAGGATTTCAATAGGATATCCAGAGACGAAGAGCTTTGTGAAGAGACCGCCCCGGTCGTTGGGCCACTTCCATGGATTCGGGTCCCTATAGTATAGAGTCTAAGAGCGAAGTGGATGAGAAAGACGGGGTGGGAAAGGGGTAATGTCAGCCCCCAATCGGCTTACAGATGATCCAGTCTACGCGTTCTTTATTCTTCGTTGTCGCCTGCTTCTATTTTTAGGAGCGACGGCCAGGGTTGCGTATATAGGATTTGGCGTGGTGTCGACGTCTGCGAACCGGATCACGTGTATATCAGTAAAAAAAAATAATACGCGAGCAGTAGAGTGGAGAAGAGAGCAAAATCCAGTGCGCGGCGAAGAAAAATGGTCCTCGCACTCCATAGCGATAGCCGACGCAGTGACGAAAGAAAAATAGGCTTCATTCTCCGCCTAAAATTAATATTTCCGTGCAATACGAGGAAGGCATGAAATCGTGTCACCAGTATAAGTTCCAAGAATCCTGATTTGAAAAATTGAATGTAAAACTTTACGATTTAGAGGCACGTTGTGAACGGACACTTCCGATTAATTGTGAATTAAAGTCAACCAGGTAACACGGATTGGTGCCTTACTTCAGTTGTGAACAGCTAAAAGAGCAAAACCAATGTTTTTTTCGGGCCAACGTCAACCACTCCTTATGTATATTCTTGCATGCGTTTTTTTCTTGTTTGTATGTAGCGAGATTGAAAAATGTAAGTAGAAAACTGTAAAGCTTCGGGGGCGCGAAGGGTGGGTGTATGTGTTGCACCCCCCTCCCCCTTGCCCGACCAAGCCATTCTACCCGTGCTTCTTTAACATGCACGCAGCTATACACGGCCGCAGTTAGTCTTCACTGAAACGACGCAGTGCCGAATAGATTGGAGCGCAAATCGACAACACACACGCGCGCCCAACAACGCATTTTAAGAAGACGCGATGTTCTCCTAGTGTCGTATGTGCTGAAGAGCTTATGCATTTGCGTGAGCCCGCGACTCGCTCTTAGCTGCGGCGGGAAATCAGCTTGCCAAGTATATCGACTGAGAACATGAAGGCGACGAGTGTTATAGACAGAACCTAACGAAATCAACAGGCAAATTAAAGATACGTGGTACACGACTTGTATGTTTTAACTGCATGCATTACAACAACTATGACGCGAATTAAAAGGGATTAAAGAGAATAAAAAAAGAATAAGCTCGCCGCTGGTAGGGGCCGAAGCTACAACCTTTGGCGCAGTGGCCACCCCTCTTCTCCTCTTCAGTAATTGTTTCGAACATATGCCTTCGCTAATGGCCTTCTTAGCATTAGCTAAAGAGCCTACCAATCCACCTTTTTTCTCGTTCCCGTGCTGCCCTCCGGCGTTTCGGTGAGGTTTTGGTAAGGGCCGGGAGAAGCGGCATTGCCAGAAGCAAAGCCTCAGAGACCGGGAGGTGTCTTGCGAATTGCCCATTAGGAGAAGGGAACATACGCCGTTGCATCGTGAAAAAGGCGGATTTTTGTATTGTCACAAGAATGAACCAACGGAATCTGTTTGACAACGTTTTGAGGCGCGGTTTCTTGCGTGCAAGCGTAACTTTACAGCATCCGTCAAGTTATATCCGTCAGTTATCCGTTCAAGAGATGTGAGAAAGAGGGGGGATGGGGTGATCACCGGCTTTGCAGCGCCTCCGAGATCGGCGCACCCTAGGCCAAGCGATCGACACGTGATGGCGCCACCACGTGAACGACGTGATGTGATGTCATAGTTACGTCACAGTGTCGCCACAAATTTTTTTTTTGCGATTTCGTATACGTCACGGTGATGCATCATGCGGTGACGTATTCGTGTCGCAACGATTTCGCGCATCGCTCGCGTTGACGCCGACGATAGATTTTTTTCGCCTTTGACGACGCCCATGAGAGGATTTCAGAGGCACGCACAGGCACTCTTACACAACCCCCCACCCTCCCCCGTGGCCTTTGCTTCGATGCACGCAACTATTGTGAGGAGCGCGGGAATCGAAACGAGAAAGATAGGGCAGCGAATAGAATAAACTAAAATAATAAAAAAACGCAGAGACAGGGTGTTCAAGGGAGTCGACAACGGCGCAGTGTGTCGGCGAAAAAGCCTCGGCGGTTTGGCGACAACGAGTTGGCGGTGGTCCATCGTCACCGGCGCGAGTTGATATCGCCCTCTTCCGTCGACGCTGTTGATGACCGAAAACTGTCGGAAGCGAGGGGCCAATGAAGAGGAAGAAGAAGGTCACGGGAAAAATAAAAAAGGGCGTGGAGAGGGGAGCGTTGATTCGAAGCGCGGTCTTCTTCCGAGCCGACTCGAAAAAAAGGAGATGAACGACTTACGTCCCGCGCTAAAGAAGTAGGAAGAAAAGGAGCTGGGTTTGAGCTATGTCGTTGCTCCTCGTCAAATTGGGGGGACACCGGCTCGGGCGCGTCGCGGTCCGAAAAAAAAAAAAAACGCATTTGCTGGCTGGCCGCCGATCTCTCTATAGCTCTCTACATTTGTATACGTAGGCTATATATTATACTAGCCCGTGGGAGCAAGCGAGTTTATTTATTGTGTAAAGCGTATTTTAAAAAAAGAAAGAAAGTAGAGACGGAGACGGTGCTCGGTCGGTATATACCTGCGCTTCTGATAACTTTTTGATCACCGCATCCGAAGGACATTTACTTATTCATGTGGACGTATGATGGCTTCCGAAGGCACAGGAAATTTCTCTTTGGTTGCCCCTTACTCAAGGCTGCATTTGAAAAATTGATGCGCTTCTTGAAAGAGGATGGAGAGTTGATTGATTCGACGTCGTTCCTGATATATATATATATATATATATATATATATATATATATATATATATATATATATATAGAGAGAGAGAGAGAGAGAGAGAGAGAGAGGGAGGGAGAGTAACTTCTTGGACGCCCGAATGTCTCAAGTTCGGTCCCTGCAGGCGGAAAGTTGTGTCTTTTCGAGCACTTTAGTTTCGTCACATGTGTTTCTATATCGCATGTACACTCTTGAAACTGCACAATTGACGTTCGCTATACCTTTCTTGGCCCTCAATATGGGCAGGTTTTCGTTCAGTGCCTATCGTGCGCACCTTATAACCGCCGCCGCCACGACAGTTGTACGAAACGCACTCACCGTGGCCAGTCCTCCGAGCACGCCGAGCAGACCCCCGGTGACGACGTCCACGGGATGGTGGCGGCGGTCGTAGATGCGAGACGCGGCGCACGCGCAGGCTAGCACGAACAGGCACAGCTGCAGAAGGCGGCAGCCACCGCGCGACCACCGGGACGTCAGCGAAGGCAGCCGCACGGCGCAGTAAGCCTGCAAAACAAGCAGTGTTTGGACGCGCGGATGTACAGTGGCTCCGTAAGGGCCCTTCCACGCGCTTCCCACACAGCCGCAACGCACGTGCCGGGACCCTTACCGCACCCAAGCGGGGGACAAATAATCTAATTGGCGACGCTGCGGAGGGTGAAAGAGCGTCGCCAATTGCCTTATTTGTCCCCAACTTGCGTGCGGCAGGGGTCCCGGCACGTGCGTTGCGGCTGTGCGAAAAGCGCGTGCAACGGCTCTAACGCGGCGCCGAGCACATAACGAAGTTTGTCTGTTTGTTTGTTTGTTTGTCCTTTTTATCCTGGCGCAACCCACCATGGAGGATCGGCCATGAAACGAACGGTGTCTTGCTATTTAAAAAAAATGTTCTCAATTTTGAAATGCTAAGTTTTTAATGAATATGCTTGATTTTGATATTTTTTAAACGATGAACTTAGCATCCTATTCTTCTCGTCTCCCGAAGGAAATCGCAAACGGCTTCGCAAACGCTCCTGAAGTCAAAACTCAGCACAGTAGCCCCCCCCCCCCCCCCGCCTAAAAAAAAGAACCGGAAGGGATAAATTTAATCTCAACCTTCGAAGCGGTTCGTCTAGAAGTATTTTCCTCTGACTGGTGAATAATCTGCACGTTAGAAAGAAATGATCAAGAGATGCACACTCATTGCAATGGCTGCATAAAGGTGACTGTACCAGACCAGACCCGTGTAGGTAAATGTTCAGTGGGGGGACTCGGCATCGTATTTTGGTAACTGCGACCTCGGTCCTTCTAGAGGAACATCATCGATTCTTCCAACGATAATTGAGGTGAGGGAACTCAGAAACTGACAACGCAGACTTTGCGAAGTTGTCTGATACGGCAAATTTTTCAAAACGCGCCGCCGCTTGGTGGGCAACAGTCATTGGGTTTACACTGAATAAAGGCGGTGTTGCTTGGAATACAACAGCCGATAATCAATATTAACCGACATAACAGTCATACTCAAACGCTTATCGCTCTAATAGGGGAGGGGGTTCATTTCAGCGCTCCTCCCTGTACGTTTGTTAGTGGAGTCCATAAGAAAGCATGGTTCACAGTGGATGATGACACGCCGCTCACAATGTCTGGATTTGTTTCCTGGCTTCTTAAGAGCAAAGGCGCGAAGTAATTATTTTGCGCAAGTAACTGCGCGGCCATAACTCTGCTCTGTAAACATTCACGGAACAGGTTCGACAGAGTAAAATGTAGAAGAAAAAAAATAGGAGAAAAACCACTCACCGCCACGAATGTAAAAAGGTAGAAGCCAAGCGCCGAGTGACCGGAGGGAAACGACTTGTACATGTCGACCAGTATCCAAGCCTCCTCATTGGCGCACTGGTACTGCGTCACCACGCTGCGACACAAACGAATACGTACATTAATACAGTCGCGACCACGTCTGCTGTATACAGAGCACGCGGGCAGCCGGTTTTTTTGATCTGCGGTATACGGAAACCTTGAGGCAAGCATCGGGTTCTGACGTGTTCAGCCGACAACTAGGACACGCATGTTCCTGTTTAAACCACTTCAGAGACTGCTTCAACTCCCTCAAGGTTTTTACCAGCAGAGCAAAAAGCGGGCTTCTCGCACACTCTTCTAACCGATTGTTATAACACTTCAATTCTCTGCATTAAACTCGACTTTTCTTTCTTCTTCTCTTTCTTTTGTCGGGCTGTCGTTCTCTTGGGGCTAGCTATATAGCTCAGAGCGATCGAGCTAGCGAGGATCTATCTATCTATATCTATATCTATCTCTATATCTATCTACTATCTATCTCTATCTATCTTCTAGCTATCTAGTTCTATCTATCTATCATCTATCTATATATCGATCTATCTACTCTATCTATCTATCTATCTATCTATCTATCTATCTATCTTATCTATCTATGGGTATACTTGTGCAACTGTATTGATTGAAAGAACTCCGATTGAAAACAACCACCCCGCCATTACCATGTTTTAAAAAAACAAAACAAAAAAATGACGAACAAGATAGATCAGCGACGCCTCTATTAGTCAACATTGCAACTAAGTGTAACAATGCAAGATGACAGTACCCCTGCGAGCAGTCGAGCTTGTCCCAGTCGGGTCGGCACGAGTCCAGGAAGTGTGGACGTGGCTTGGTGACCAGCGACTTGACCACCTCGATGGCCACGGAGACCAGCTCCAGGCCGAGCACGTAATGGCGAAGCGCGGACCGGACTAGCGGCCAGCGGACGGGACCGTCGGCCCACTGCTCGACCAGTAAGAGCTACGAAATAAATAAAAACTAATTATACCCATGATTTACATAAAAAACGGCGCCAATAACGAGGGACAAGAGAAAGAAGGAGACAGACAGCGGCACTGCTGTCTTTTTTATGTAAATCATGTCGTACCAAATCGCCCAAGCAACCACGTTAGCTAATCATCACCAGTTCCACTCCGTAAAAACCATGGGACAGCGAAGCTGCATACGAGCAAATGTATGTGATCGGCTATAAACAACACGAGTTGTAAGTACGCGGCTAGATTTGAAGTACACGCGCCTATACTCCCTTTGAACATCATCATCATCACTATCATTTTCCCACCATATTTACGTTTTAGCTATTTCTGTAGTCACACGTCGTGGACTTATAGTATCGTGACCTGCATGACTACTACTACTACTACTACTACTAATTCTACTACTAATAATACAACAACAACAACAACAACAACTACTACTACTACTACTACTACTACTACTACTACTACTACTACTACTACTACTACGACCAACGACAGCTGCGGTCCCCGGTACACCCAGGCAGCCTGGCTGTAAACGTTTCGTAGGGAGGACCATGCGGCTTTGCGGGGCTATCCGGGTCAACCGGACTCGCCATCCGGAACTTCACTTTCGGTTGTAAAGGGGTGCGGAGACACTACCAGGGCGTTTCATGACGTTGCCATTGGGGGAGGGGCGCAGGCGCCGTGCCATCTTGCAGTAAGCGAATAGCCACCGCGTGTGAGGTGTTGCGGCAAGCGCGCGGCAAGAAGAACAGACTTGGTCGCGCAGTGGGTCAAAGGACGGCTGCACCGTGTAGAAGTGGGGTGTATACGCACCAGGGGTCCCGGCAGCACAATGACCAGCGCCAGAATCTGCGTGAGGGTGACGGTGTCTCCCCGGAACGGGTGCCGGATGTGCGGGTCGTCGCAGCGGAAGCCCGGCAGCGTCTTGGGCATCAGGGCGCCGCGCATAGACGCCACGCATATCGCCAGCAGGCCTGCATGCGTCAGGGACACACGGAACAAATGAATGAATGAATGAATGAATGAATGAATGAATGAATGAATGAATGAATGAATGCTCATTTCCGAAACAGTTCGGCTAGTAGCCCTGAATCTCCCCTGCGTGGGAGACCATGATTACCCACCATGCATGCTATTAATAGCACTACCCAGTACTAGCTTATGTCCCAAGTGTGTCATGCCAGAAGAAGAAGAAAAGTATGCCACACTATCACTCAGCCAGCCAGCACTAGTCATCCCTCCAATACTATACGGCCGACGTATCAGCGAACAGTTCTACTCTCGGTGGAGTCTATCCCCGTTCCCGGGGAAGCTCTTGGTTTTCTCTACACCATGGGTACTGGCCCCGATGCGTCTTGTTTCTACCAAGACCTCAGAGACAATCTTCGCCTCCCCAGATTTCGCTGAGGTGGGGGTCTCGGTGTGTCGCACACAACAAGAAGAAGACTACGTGGACTGTTCTCAAAAATAGATTGTCAAAATAGCGGACTGCTGATGTTGACCTCCAGCCATCCTGCGCGAGTTATCGTTAACTATCATTTAGACAGTGCATGCATGCTACTTACGCATATAAACGTCAGTTAACTTGATTTTATTATACGTGAAAGACCGTTTAAATGTATCTGCCTCGTAAGGGGTTGGGGACACATATATAGAGTGAACAAGGTAATAAAAAGAGTTGCAATTAAATTCTCGGGCTTAATAAAACAATGATGTGGTTAAAAGGCGCGCCGTAGCAAGGCGGGTTGATTTTGACCACCTGGAATTTTTTAGGTGTGCACGTAGATCTAAATGCACGGTTATTCTAACGTTTCACCCCCATAGAAATGCAGATGCCATGGACTGGAATTGAACCCACGACCCACCCTTCAGGCACAACACAATAGTCACTAAGATAAAATATATGGAAGATAACAGCAACTGTTCCTGCGATGAACGAGTTCAATCAATCTATCAATAAACCAATCAGTCAGTCAATCAATCATTTTCAACAAGCCCTAAACTTTTGTTACACCCACGTGAAGCCAACCGGCAATTATACCCCTGATTCCACGGCAAGGCCTAAGCGGGTCAGACTACCTAATTTCGTTACGCAGGCCAGCAGTGCGCGCTCCCGTACCGGATACATGCGGCCTTCTCGAGATGTCTGCTGATTATGTAAACACGTCGCACACACCTTGACGCGAGCATTCAGGTACGTACCTATATTCGGCGGCCGTGCGACACTTAATCCCTGCTAATCCCCGTGCAGCGTAACCAACACGTTGCCTGCGACGTGCGGCGCAGTGTTTGCCGACTAATCCGGGATAATCGCTCAGAGCTTTGGACATCGCCGGCTCCATTAATGCGTAGCCTGCCTACCTCCAAATATGCCTCGTGCGAACGAAGCCACAGTATGAAAAGAGTTTGGGCATTACCGGTGCTTACGAAAGAACAAATGGCACGAGGCTTGATTTTTTTTCTTGTGTCTTTTAGACAGCCCTTGCTGATTAAAGAGAGATCGTCGTTCCTTTTTTTTTCATCACAGCTATTTGTCGGTAACATTTTAGTTTAAATAAAAGGAAGCAAGAAAACAAAACACGGACGAAAGTTTTAAGCCCGCTCTGCCCCGTAGATAATGAGCTTAACTCCTTTCCAGTGTGAATAAAAGATCTCCTTAAATGTTTAAATGTCTGGGGCGGAGGTTTCTGAAAGAAGTTAGAGAAAGAAAATGAAAAAAAATATACTTGGTGCAATTGCTCGGAAAAAATCGAAAAACGAAGTAGCCCTGGGCATAGAGTTTTCTAAAATTAACTAAAGGGGACTCTGGCGCTGCGATCATTCATCGGCCATGGGAATGATGGGTAGTACGCACATTTGCCTATAGTCTCCGTACTTGCGGCCGGCGAATCGCACTTGCGGCTTCGTTTATTGCTATGTTTCGGTTTTGTTTTGAAAGAAAAAAAAATCAACCCTTTTGAACTTCGTGACCCGATTTGGAAAGGTAAGTTTAAAAGAATAAGATGGTGAGGTGCAACCGCCGAACATTCGCTAATATTTGTTTCGTAAGAAAACAGTTCCAAGACACACGAACACGCACGGAGCCAAAAGCAGGCCAGAAGTACGAAGATTAGACAAATGTGTGTACTATATACCCATCATTCCCATGCTCGCTGAAGCGCCGTACGTTGCAGCTCCCATAGACACTAGCGCCAGAGTTCCCTCTAATGTATATTAGGAAACTATTATATTAGGAACTATTATTATTAGTATTAGGCCCCGGGTGCTTCTATACCCAAAACTCCACAGCAAGTGAGTTACATCAGAACAGAGCAGACAAATATATGGGAAAAGTAGCGAGTTAGGATTTCACGATCACTTGCTACAGGTATTTCATGTTTTTCCGTAGACGATATATTTGATGATCAACGAAAGAAAGAGAGAAAGCTTAATAAGGGGAGAAAGAGCTAAGTACCCAGATGCGCATGCGCACAGGCTTCGTGCGGGAGAGCACGAAGCACGAAGGATTAGCTTGCGACACCGAGCACAGTCATTTCTCTTAGGCTTTGTTGGGCTTGTTCTAAAGCACACCACGACGCACTCTACGGCGCTTTAACCCACGTACTCCTTTATTCGAACAGAAGAGCTGTTTAGTCTGGTAGAGATTTGTCAGGTGTAGCGCTGAAAGCACCACGCCGAACTATATGACGTCACTGCGATGTCTAGCAGCCACTAGGCACTGATAGAAAGAAAGCATATTGCATAGCCTTGTCGTAAAGCGAAGACATATAGGGTAGCTTTGTAGTATAGCGAAAGTGTGGGAGATGGATGTGAGGGTGAGGTTGGAAAGAGTAAAGCATAGCATGGCCTTGCAGCATAGCGAAAGTGTGGGAAAGAAACGTGAGGGTGAGGAGAAGGGAATAGAGTAAAACATATATCATAGCTTTGTAGTATAGAGAAAGTGTGTGAAAGGAATGTGAGGGTGAGGAGGAGGGAATAGAGTAAAACATATATCATAGCTTTGTAGTATAGCGAAAGTGTGTGAAAGGAATGTGAGGGTGAGGAGGAGGGAATAGAGTAACGCACAGCGTAGCCTTGTAATGTATAGTATAACTCAAGGGGCAGAGAAAGCGAAGGAAAAGCATATATATGGGAGGTTCAAATGGAAAGGCAAGGAGAGTGTAAAGTATAGCATAGCCTTGAGTGGAATTGTGTAGCAACAAAGTAGAAAAGAGAAGTCACGATGAGGAAGAGGACAAGGAGGAGGGAAGGGGGTGCAGCATAGCTTATCTATGTATATAAGTATAGATTATAGCAAAGGGTGGTAAAGGAAAGTGACGATGGCGAGGAGTGAAATGAGTGAGAGAGAGGGCAAAATTAGGATAGTCGGTAAGAGTGGGAAAGAGAAGTGATGGTGAGGAGGAGGGAAAAGAAAAGGGGAACGCCACCAGCTACACGGTGTTTTCTCAGTAGTCGCACTCATATAGTACATAACTGCCCTATATTTGAATATATTTTCACGCAGTATGCGTTATTATTATTGTCCTTTTTTTTGCTTATTCAGAACTCTTGATATTCTCATACGCACGCGAAACGAACGCGTTCTCGTGCTTCTATCAAAAGTTAGCTTGTGAAATAGCGGTGTTTTTACGTGCCAAACCCAATGATGTGATTATGAGGCGTCGTAGCGGTACAATAAGAAGCCCTTTATACGCCATGATCCTTCTCTGTCATCCTTCTGTCAAAACATGATACTTTAGTTGGGCGAGCTGGACGATAATTGATGAACGACTTGACGTCACAGCCCCCAGAAACAGCCACTCCGAGTGGTGACAGCGAGCTTATGCATAAACAATTTCTGGGTATACAGCCCGGCAGACAGCGCAATAATATGAAAACACGAGCAGTTCAAGCATTAGCCGCCGAGTTATTTTTCTTTCTTCTTGAATATGATCTAATGCAGTTCTCGATGTAATGTGAAAGATGAGTCTCTAGCGGGCATTCGCGAAAGCCTGGACTTGTCGACCCAGAGCCAGTCAATATCGAGACCCGCGAAAGTAACTACAATGCAAAACGTAGCTGCTGACCCAGAAAACCATAATTGAGTTATTTCGACTGAAACGTACGCTCTTGGCATTCTCTTGGCGTACATGGCCCTGGCGTCACGAACCATAGTTGTAAAGTTTCCAGGAAACATGCTAAAAGTATGCGGTCACTGAAATACCAGTCGAATGAACTGTATAAATAATTAAAAAAGAAATTAACTTTTCGTCGAAGTTTGTGTGCGCAGTGTTTTTTCGAGTGAATGGCCTACCGAGTGAGGGATCCAGACAAAGCGAATATGAGGGGAGGTGGTGAATAAGTGTGTTAGTAGGTTAGTGACGGCGAGTGAGTGAGTGATTGATATGTGGAGTTTAACGTCCCAAAAACACCATAAAAGTATGAGAGACGCCGTAGTGGAGGGCTCCGAAAATTTTGACCACCTGGGATTCTTTAACGTGCACCCAAATCTGAGAACACGGGCCTACAGCATTTCCGCCTCCATCGAAAATGCAGCCACCGCAGCCGGGATTCGATCCCGCGACCTGCGGGTCCAGTGTTTTTTTCGAGTGAATGGCCCACCGACTGAGGGTCACAGAGTGAACATGAGAGGAGGAGGTGAATAAGTGTGTTAGTAGCTTAGTGACTGTGAGTGAGTGAGTGGATATATATGAGAGTGTTGGTGAGCAAATAAATATGTGCGTGCATGTGTGTGCGTGCGAGGGACAGCGAGTTAGTGAGTGTGTGCATGTGAGTGTGTGAGTGAGTGAATGTGCGTGTCTGTGTGTGTGAGCAAGCGTCGATGATATGACGATATGTGGGGTTTAACGACCCAAAACCACCATATGATTACGAGAGACGCCGTATAGTGGAGAACTCCGGAAATTTCGACCACCCGGGGTTCTTTGACGTGCACCCAAATCTGAGCACACGGGTCTACGACATTTCCGCTTCCACCGTAAATGCAGCCGCCACAGCCAGCATTCAATCCCACGACCTGCGGGTCAGCAGCTGAGTACCTTAGCCACTAGACCACCGTTGTGGGGCTGTGTGAGCAAGTGTGTTCGTGCGAGTGTTTATATGTGAGTATCTGCACAGCCAGCCAAAACTTGAACTCTCGCGTTCAGTGGCAACTTTTTTGTCTGTATAGCGCCATGTGATGGAACAAGGCAGCGAAAAAATGTTTTTTGTGGGCATGTGCTCTGTGGGAATGCAGTTGTCCGTCATATGGACGTAATGCAGTCATATGGCAAATATACACAGAAAGGATGGCGTTCGTTCACGATAGCTAAAGATTTGGCCGACTGTGCAAAGACACGAGCTAAATTGAACAATTTCGGAAGGGAAAGTGTTTAAACACCATTTTCCCTAGGCTATGCCTGTGCAAGGTTGCCGCGTATTCATTCCACCCAAGCATCATCAAATAAAGCAGACTTACCGAAAAATACTTGCACATATTCAGATTCTGAAATCGAATATATACGATTTTTCTTCCACCTCATCCTTTTTGCCTCGTAACAGATACAGTCGCTTTGACAAAGATTATTTATTTATTTATGTATTTTGTTTACAGATACTGCAATCTCCATAGGAGATTTTAGCAGGGTGGATATACATCGCCATGGATAAAAAATTTCGGAGGTCATTCAGGGGGCACCAACAAGGGCAATACAAAAAATAAACACGCTCACACGAATCACACAACGCCGAGGCAACGCGCAATCGATGTCCGCTTCCATTTCCGTACCACGGCGCAATTTTCCAAGCAGTTGCAACAGGCCCGATTGTATGTATGGGGACACACGTTTAAGGCACCGCCCAACTGTGGCGTCGCCAGTGCGGCCGCGATGCATCAATTCAATTGCTTACGCGTGGCCACGAAAGCGCGCACCCCCTGTATTCGCGCGATGCGTCAATGTGGTCTCTGGCGCGCATCGAACCGTCCGCCATACACACGCGATGCAAACCAGGTCCCGGCAGCAATGGAAACATTCAGCGAGGACGGTAAAAGCGAAGGGTAATAGATGTAAGAAGAAGGATCTGCTTATAATAAGGAAGGCATACGCGGCTCAAGAATCCCAGAACGAAGGTTACAGGGAAAGAATGATCGAAGCAGTAAAGGTGGGGGAAAAGTGAAGCGATGCGAACACCACGGAAATAACGAAACTGGCAAAGTACAAAGCGGCGGATTCAGCAATGAATGAATGGATGAACGAATGTGTAAAAATAATAGGTGAAAATTAGGGAGATATAAGTAAGCAGCCAATCGTAGTAAGACAGACTAAGGACACAATGAAATAATAAATGAATGAATGAATGAATGAATGAATAAATGAATTATTGAATGAATGAATGGCTAAAAATAATAGGTGAAAATTAAGGAGATATAAGTGAGCAGCCAATCGTAGTAAGACAGACTAAGGACACAACGAAATAATGAATGAATGAATTATTGAATGAATGAATGAATGGGTAAAAATAATAGGTGAAAATTAAGGAGATATAAGTAAGCAGCCAATCGTAGTTAGACTGACTAAGGAGAGAATGAATGAATGAATGAATGAATGGCTAAAAATAATAGGTGAAAATTAAGAAGATACAATTAAGCAGCCAATCGTAGTAAGACAGACTAAGGACACAATGAATGAATGAATGAATGAATGAACGAATGAATGAATTATAATCAAGGAGAAACACGAGACCATTGAGGATCGCAATGAATTAATGACTAAAAAAGTATGGAGACGTTAAACTACGCGGAGACAAAGAAACAACTTGAACGGCATGATTAAAAAAAAAACGGAAACGTGCCGTGAGTATGGGCGAAAGCAACACGATCGGGGCACATGACTTCCCAATGAAAAGACCAGTCTTACCGTTGCTGTTACTTTAGTTTCTTTTCTTATCTATCTTTCTTTTGCACACCACCACCGTTTCAGTGATGAATGCGTTGGCGTCACGGACGACGAACAAACACCAAAACGGAATGGGCATTTCCGCCTACAACGTATACAGCCAGCGGCCGTAGGACAGCCGAGGCGCACGGGGTGCTGGCCTTCCGTTTGGCGAACGAGTTTCGCAACGTCCCATCCCGAGACGGTCCCAGAGCCGGACGTGCGAAGATTAAGGATTGCCGCGTTGTAGTCCGTTACGCAAACGACAGGGAACCCGCCAATCACCGTGGGCCTCATAGCGTCGCCAATGAGCCGGACGCGGTGTCTTTAATCGCATCGCCGTTATTTGGAGACAGTGTCGCCTTATCGCTATTCCGTTGCCGGCATGTAACCCTCTGTGTTACTGGATGGTTTTGGAACGATGCCAGAAAGGCGCGCTAAAAAGGGAGGTTGCGACGTTCGAGGAAAATGGTCTTTCGCGGAACGGACGGCTCACGTGATTAAAAAAACGGGGAACACAACGGTTGATTGATTGATATGTGGGGTTTAACGTCCCAAAACCACTATATGATTATGAGAGACGCCGTAGTGGAGGGCTCCGGAAATTTAGACCACCTGGGGTTCTTTAACGTGCACCCAAATCTGAGCACACGGGCCTACAACATTTCCGCCTCCATCGGAAATGCAGCCGCCGCAGCCGGGATTCGAACCCGCGCCCTGCGGGTCAGCAGCCGAGTGCCTTAGCCACTAAACCACCGCGGCGGGGCAACACAACGGTCGGTCAGAATGCTGATATGAAATAATTTACGCAATTTACAGAAAGAGCACGCTATTATTCGATAGATAGCCAAAATCCTCCCGCTATATAGCTCGAAAACGAAACCAAACGCAACTCACGCATATATTACGCTTAATTGTTCCGTACATCGGCGATGTGTGGTACGTGGCGCATAAGCGCGGGCGCTAAGAGTGCCGTTTAGTCTCGAACACTGTACGCAAGCCCTTCGATCTAATCTCCATAGGGAGTATTCGCGTGGCGTCATTTTATTTTAGGATACGAGGCTTTCGCCATGCTTCCAGAGATAAGCGGATCGATATAAAATTGCAACTATATCACGGTGCCTGCTATCCAGCAAAATGGCATGGCTGGCAATCAATCTATCTATCTATATAGTAGATTGAAAAACACCAAGAACACAATGGGATTCGAAAACGGGTCCACTGCGTGCCAGCCCAGTATTCTACCACTGAGCCACGCCGAAGCTTGGAACTCGATAACAAACTGACCTTAGGGAGGCTTGATGCGTGGAAAGGAATCGAGTTAATATGAGTAATAAAACGTTTTACAACATCAAAGGAACAACCAGGCGTCACAAAATGCTAATTGCGTAACAAATGGGTCGCTCAATGCTCCAGCCCATTACAAAAGCGTGTTCTTGGTCGCCCATTAACTGTGGCGCATATCCACTCCAGGCATAATTCTTCATCTTCGTCAGCCACTGCGTAAAGAAATGCCCGAAATTCCTAGCAGTGTGCACGTGTGCGGATACCACGCTTCTCAGAAGAATGACGAAGGATAACACAATGAATGCCTGGCCCTACTACATAAAAACTTATGATTATTTATGGCGTAGCGGGTACCCAGCAAGCGTGCTTAGTAGCAGTTACCTAAAGAGTGTTTCGAAAAGGCTCTGAAAGGCCACTCTTCTGGTTTTCACTGTGACTGTGCTGTGCGTTCTGAGCAGCACTGGTGTTTTTTTTTTTTATGTTCGCCAACAACGGGTTTGTGGCGTAACGTTCGGACCACTAGAATCTAAGACTCACAAAAGCTTCGTTTCAGAATAAATAATCCGTTTTCACCCGTAGCGGTATTTTGTAATCTAAACAGCTTTGATGTAGGAGAACGTATACGCTTACGCCTTGATGTGAACAGCTTTGATAGGCATGGCGCTGTGCGGTGTCCTACTGTGTACCACTAGAAGGCACTCGTAAGGACACCGCTGAGAGCTATGCACATCATAGCCATACACAAGGACTCCTCAAAGCACCAAGCGGTGTCCCTGCAATGCTTTCTCGTATTCGTGCGTCGTTTCCGTCGAAGCACTTGTATAGTATATACACCTCAGCGCGGCTAGCCGCTCGCCGAGAACTGGACGACCGATTCGGGAAGGGGACGTTTCGAAATAACCGCGCAATCGAAGCCCACGGCTTTTAATGTCGGTCCCTACCGCGAATCGGGCGACCGTTCCGCGTGGAAACCGCGCATCTTTTTTTTTTTTTTTTGGCAAGTGTGCTGAACACACGACACGGATGACGCCAATCGGCGTGTGACTCGATCCTTTTGTCCAGAGGGCGTGTTTTGTGCTTTTTCACCCTTCTGTTTCGCGGGACGCTTGCCTTATAGACTATGGCAAGAGGTCTAGAAAGCGCGGGAATATAACCGCGCGCAAAAAAAGCAAGAAAGAAAGAAACGTTGCGACCTTGTTCGAAGTGGGGTGGTAGCTTGCGTGTGGGACGTCACGTGGCATTCCCACGAAGCAGCGCCGTTGTTGCCGCACGTTCGGTGTTGTTGTTGTTGCAGGTTTGATCACGAAATATAAACGAAGAAGTGGGTTTAAGGACGGCGAGTAAGCGTGTAATAGAGGGGGGAGCGGGCGTTGTATCGACGCGCATCGCGCGCGGTAAAAGCCCAGCCTTTCTGACGGCGTCCGATGAGAGGGCGATAAACACGTCATTTCGCGGTTGATCGATTAGAGGCTCTCCGGCATGCAGATTTAGCGCGCCGAAATTATAAAAAAAGACAGAAAGAAAGAAAGAAAAGAAGGACAGAAAAAAAGAAGGAAGGAAAGAAAGAAAGAAAGAAAGAAAGAAAGTCTTGAAGTAAAAGCCCCGAAAAAATACATAAAGTATTATTGAAGTGACGTCATTAAGTAAAATCCAGCCTTTTGTGCGTTACACAAGACAGGCAGAGGCCGAGATAGCCGCATCAGGATTATCCTACCCAGTGGGTTTCTTAGGAGTAGACGGGTACCTGTCAAAAAAAAAAGGGGGGGGGGGGATCACGCTTATAAGAGCCAGTACGCGGGTTCGATAACAGACCGCTGTGGGCCCACCAATTCAGGAGGCTGACGCGATAAACAAGACAAAACAACGACATCCGTGTACTAGGGATACTAGTACATGCTTGGAGAACCCCGAAGCCGGTCGAAATGATAGCGTAACGCTGTGACGTCATCATGACGACACAAGTCACCTATATGTGTGGCATTACCATGTCTTCATCACGACGTTACGGAACGTGACGTCACAGCTTCGCTTCGTCAAAGCTGTGCCTATGGCATAATCACTTTGGATGAAAAAGCTTCAGCAAGGGGGAAGGGGGAGGGAATTAGTGATGACCACTACAATCGACAGTGACGAAACAGAAAATGGCCTTCGCCTTCGAGCGATCTTAAGCAAATGCATATGAGGCCGCGTGACTTGTTGTGTTAAAGAAGAAATCCAGAACAATTATTAGAAAATGAATGTCGTCATGAACTATCTCCGTCTAGTGGCATAGCCATCCAGGGGGTGGCACATTGGACTAACCGTGCATAGCGGAGGGATCTGGAAAATTAGTTAATTTATTTCTTTATTTTTATATACTGCAGCCCAATTAGGGCTATCGTAGGAGTGTTTTTTCCCCCTCAACATCAGTACGCAAAGAGAAAACTGATGCAACACTGCAAGAGAAAATAAAAACAAAGAGAGCAAAAACACAATAACACCCTTAATAAACAAAGCGTGATTATGCAGGTACTCCGGCACGTGCGTTGCGGCTGTGCTTGTAGCGCGTGGAGAGGCCCTAAAGCGGTCGCTTCTTCATTCATCATCATCATCATCATCATCATCCTGACTACACCCACTGCAGGGCAAAGGCCTCTCCCACGATCCGCCAATCAACCAGGTGTTGTGCTTCCCATCGCCACGTTATACCTGTGAGCTTTTTAATCTCATCGACCCACCTAACTTTCTGTCTTCGTGCGTGTGCCTTCTCTGGGAATCCATTCAGTCACCCTTAATGACCAGCGATTATCCTGCCTACGCGCTACGTACCCGACCCATGTCCTTTTCTTCTCGATTTCAACTAAGATATCCTTAACCCCTGTTCGCTCCCAGATCCACTCTGCTCTCTTCTTGTCTCGTAAAGTTACACCTATCTTTTTCCTTTCCATCGCTCACTGCGTCATGCTAAATTTAAGCTGCACCCTCTTTGTACGCCTCCAGGTTTCTTCTCCGCATGTAAGTACCGGCAGGATGCAGCTCTTATATATACTCCCCTCTTCAAGGATAGTGGCAGGTTACCACTCACGATTTGAGAATGCTTGCTGAATGTTATCCACCCCGTCCTTATTCTTTTAGTTATTTCACTCTCGTTGTTCAGCTCCATGGTTACTACCTGTCCTAAGTAGGCATATTCCTTTACAACTTCCAGCGTCTCTCCACCTATCGCAAAGCGCTGTTTTCTGCCGAGACTGCAGCACATTACTTTAGTTTTAAGCACACTAATTTTAAAACTTATGCTCTCCTGCTTTTCGTGTCCACTGTTCAGTAAACATGAGCTGCGATTCGTCCCCTGAGTTACTCATCAAGGCAATGTCATAAGCGAATCGTAGGTTACTAAGATACTCTCCGTGAACTCGTATCATCAACTCATCCCAATCTACGGCCCTGAAAACCTCCTGCAAACAAGCGGTTAATAGCATCAGAGAGATCGTGTCTCCCTGCCTTAGACTCTCCTTCATTGGGATTCTGTCGCTTTTTTTTTCTTTTATGTCACTGTTTCTTTTTGAATAGCTATGGTGAGCGAATAGTGCAAACAGTGTCGCTGCTAGCGTCGCCTTGCCGGTATGCGACGCGCAGGTCTCCACAGAAGATAGGCAACATAAAGCGGGCGCTGAAAAGTACCAGTACTCGGGAATTCCACACCTGGCGAGGCGTCGACAACACCGCATCGCCAGCTGTGCCAGTCACACAGTGGTCCGAAAACGGCCCTTTGGCGGCTTTCCAACGTAATTGAAGATGAAAAAAAAAAACAACAAGAAAAATAAAAGCGTAGAAGCGGCGATCTTTCTTTTTTGTGTGTGTAACCTTCGCCTCACCTCCGATTGATAGGATTGCGTCTGGGCTTTGGGCTGCAGTTGAAGGCGTAATTAAAAGGCTGGCCGTCAACGTTCTGTTACAAACGGCTCGTACAGAAGCCTGCACGGCTGGCGAAAACAATACCGAGACACACTCTCTCTCTCTCTCACACACACACACACACACACACACACACACACACACACACACACACACACACAGAGAGAGAGAGAGAGAGAGAGAGCGCTCTTAACCATTGAAAACATTTTTTTGTCTGACAGAAGAGCTATATATAATAGCCGTCTGCCATATGCCATACCCATATATATATATATATATATATATAATATATATATTATATATATATATATATCTATATATAGATATATATATATATATAATATATATATATATATATATATATATAGGTATGGGATATGGCCCAACGGGAGCGTTGTCGACAACAGGATTTTAATCCTGATGAAGGCTAGACTCTAGGCCGAAACGTCGAAATAAATCACGTTGTGACCGCTCACGGAGGATCTACTGGACTATATGCAACGCTACGGCCACTCAACCACCATGCCTGCCTATATATATATATATATATATATATATATATATATATATATATATATTATATATATATATATATATATATATATATATATATATATATATATATATATTGCGGTGTCGCTGTCGCTGTAAGCGCTTCAGTATGTCGACGGCGCATACTGTATCGTTTACAAACACGGAGCAAGTGACCGGAGCATTTTTCAAGACCGCACCTAATTATGTACGCTCCCTAGCGGAGGGCATTTTGCGTATACGGCATGTCATCAAAATATTCGAGGTGGAAAAGCTTCAACTAAAGAAAAAAAAAAGAAAGCAAAGGCTAATAGTCCACGTGCGGTGAATGAACCCTGTTTTCAAAGTGAAAATAGCTCCTGTCTCGATCCGTTTTTACTTCGAGACGTAAGTTAAACGAACTCGCAAATGATATACGCTCGAAACCTCGATGAGATTTCAAGGCTGCAGTTTTATTTTCCTACACTGAGAGCGCGTCACACTTGAGCGAGCGGACTCGACCACGCCGGTGTCAAGTATAAACACCAAATGTTTTATGAGTGAAGCATTTTAATTAATCAATTGATTCATTTGATTGATATGTGGGGTTTAACGTCCCAAAACCACCATATGATAATGAGAGACGCCGTAGTGGAGGGCTCCGGAAATTTCCACCACCTGCAGGGGTTCTTTAACGTGCGCCCAAATCTGAGCACACGGGCCTACAACATTTCCGCCCAATCGGAAACGCAGCCGCCGCAGCCGGGATTCGATCCCGCGGCCTGCGGGTCAGCAGCCGAGTACCTTAGCCACTAAACCACCGCGGCGGGGCAGCATCTTAATTGAAGCGGCCGTCTAACACTTTTCCCGACTTCATCGTTTTGCACGTTTTTCTAGCTGGTTGCGTGCACTGACGGCTTAAGGAATAAGTACCGCAAGATTGGCAGCGATAGGGCCACGCAGTACAAGTATATTAAGCGTAGAGATATCAAAGTACAATGAAATGGATGCTCACCCTCAACTCGATTTTCGCGGGCTCACCTTACCGTGTCTCCCTCGCCCTCTGACGTCGCATGGCTGCCCAATCAAATAAACTGAAAGCCCTATACCGTACAGGAAGCTCGCATGACATATGACCTGTTACGTCCAGCGTATTAAGGACGCCGTTGCGATGGTAACAAGCACTGTGGTACTGGAAGAGGGAACGGCACGTGCGAAACGCGCCAGCTCACGGTGCTGTGGCTTGTCAATCTCCCTAGACCACCATGATCGGGCCGCTTTGACTTCCATATCGCGCAAATAACATATCTGCGTGTCTGGATTCGTAACCTGCGCTCCACGGCCCCGCCGCGGTGTTACAGTGGCTAAGGTACTCGAATGCCGACCCGCAGGTCACGGGATCGAATCCCGGCGGCGGCGGCTGCATTTCCGATGGAGGCGAAAATGTGAGCCAAATGTGAGCCCGTGTGCTCACATTTGGGTGGCCGTTAAACAGCTCCAGGTGGTCGAAATTTTCGGAGCCCTCCACTAAGGCGTCTCTCATAATTATTCGGTGGTTTTGGTACGTTGAGCCCCGAATAATAATCAGTTATATTGAACCTATCAATCATAATCATCAATTAGATGGCTATGTACAGTCGCTTGAGAGATCGGTATCGACATGCTGTTAGAATACCATGGCTCCAAATATCCTCCAGAGATGGTTCGTATATGAGTTATAGGAAAAGTTTTCTTTCAAATGGCAACATCTGCCAACAAGTACATGCGCAACCCCTCCATGCATCTGTTCTGTTTTCACGTTCTGCACGAAATTGTGCGGGACTAAAATGCGTTACTGCTGCCCACTGGCTGAAGTGAGCCTGAGACCCTTATTTTAAGGTATCGAATAGTTTGCTCTTGAAGCATTTGCATAAGCCAGTTCCCCTTTTCCTTGAAGACGATCTTTAAAAATAAAATGCCGATATTGAAAGCAGTTGCGCGAAAAGTGCAAGCAATGCGAAGGGCGTTCACGTTTTACGCAAACTTCGTCTGGGCGTCGATTGTGAAAGCGTGGTTCTATAGGCACGTGTGATCGGGTGCGACACATCGAAACAGCACTTTAACGTGACCGCGTTATAAGGAGCTCGTTTCTCAGAAATTCCGGCGCCGTTGGTTGCCCGAGAAAAAAAATCTTGATCCTATGCGTGACCGAAATATCGAGAACAATGCAAATAAAAAATAAACGATTAAGAAAAATCCTGGGCCCTAGTGGGGACCAAACCATGGTCATTTGGTTGGTAAGCGGATGCTTTATACCACACGGCCACCCGTCTGCTTGTAAAGACAACGAAAATAACTTCTTCGGTTTCGAAATGCGGAGAAAGTAGCTTTCATATACTGTACAAACACACGCGTCCTGTATACACGCTTCACAATGACACATGAAATATTGCAGTAATAGCCCCGCCATGATGGTCTAGTGGCTGAGGTACTCGGTTGTTGACCCGCAGGTCGCGGGATCGAATCCCGGCTGAGGCGGCTGCATCTCCGATGGAGGCGGAAATGTTGTATAGGCCCGTGTGCTCAGATTTGGGTGCACGTTAAAGAACCCCAGGTGGTCGAAATTGCCGGAGCCCTCCACTACGGCGTCTCTCGTAATCATATGGTGGTTTTGGGACGTTAAACCCCACATATCATCATCATCATCATCATCACCACCATCATTATTGCAGTAATAATGCGTGGTAAAAGCGCCAATTGCCAGCGGGCGCCAGAACATGCGATTATCAGAATGGTTTCGTGGCTCGAAGCCAGTCACACACTACAAAAGGCACACACGCTTAACATATGTACTACGCATATATGTTAAGGAGACGTGGTGGGTGCATGGCAAGCTCGAAAAGGTTTCATGCACTATAAGTGCTCAAGTACGCATTAGGAACAGAATATCACTATCGCGTTCAACTCCTAAAGGCAAAGCTTTAGGGTACCCTAATCTTTTTTTTTCAATTCCCCTGACGGTAAAGTGCGCGAGTTGAAAGTCAATTAGTTCGCTACTGGTAGTATATATATCCGCGATCACCTGATCTTCCGCAGAGATAAAGAAAAGAGGTTCCACATATGCATGTATACCATGGCGGCGCTTAGAAACATACTCGCTTCGTGCGCATTTGCGAAAGCATTTGCAAAAAAAAAAGTAATGATAATGATAACGAAAGAAATGCGCCCCAGACAGCCTCGCTGCACGGACTAACCTATCGCGGTTTAGCACCTCTTTTATCAATACGTACCTACAGCGAGCGCACGAAACGATTTTAAATTCAGAGACTACTGCCGCAAAGACGTCATCAGCGAAGCCGAAGACGTCATCAGTGTGCAGTGCCAAATTCTAAACGCGTTTCGCGCACACCAATGACGTCAAGAGTAGTGCAGTTAACCACAGGCCCGTCCGTTGTGGTTTAAACGGGAACCGATTTATCTTTCGCAGCCGCAGTTCCGCTTCCCCGCCGCGAAGATGGCTATGAATACATTCAACTGCTTGGCAACTTCGTCTCTACTACGTCGAACGCTGTTGGCGTGCAGTGACGACAGAAGTCGCGGCAGGCTGAATGAGCTGTCGTACAAGGCAGAGCTCGAGGAGTCGGGTTCGATTCCCGGTGATGGCAGTCGCACTTACACAAAGGCTGTGGTCCAATTCTTAGGCAGCACGTAGACAGTCGACGCAGACAGCTTAGACGACAGCACCGGGCCCATACTGTCCGAGAAATGGAAACACGTCTGGACGACTTATACGAGACAAGATTTGATTGATTGATTGATTGATATGTGATGTTTAACGCCCCCAAAACTACCATATGATTATGAGTGACGCCGTATAGTGGAGGGCTCCGGAAATTTCGACCTCCTGGGGTTCTCTTTAACGTGCGCCCAAAACTGAGCACACGGGCCTACAACATTTCCGCCTCCATCGGAAATGCAGCCGCCGCAGCCGGGATTCGATTCCGCGACCTGCGGGTCAGCAGCCGAGTATACCTTAGCCACTAGACCACCGCGGCGGGGCGTATAAGTGACGAGGCATCACCTCGCGTCGAGAAGAAAGAGCTAAAATAAGCAAACGTAACTGTTGTTATTTGGCTTATTTCGTGTTAAAATATAAAAAAACATTAATTGTTACTCACAATGAGCGTCTGGGGAAGCGTCTGCTTGAGTACAGACGACCATTCCGGCGAGATCCGATCTTTCTGAGCGATTAGCTGAGCCGCCATCTTGTTCGGAGAACAAAATAGCCCGCATCGTATTCGTCTACGACGCGGTCTTCCCGGAGCTGTCTATTTGCCGCCTACGTGAGAAGTGGAACGAGACTTAAGATGGCCGCCGTCCATTTAGCCGTCCATTTACCCACCTACGGTGAGCACTGGAACACACCCAGAGCGGGTGCGGTGCAGAAGAAACAGCAGTGGCTTCGTTCAGTTATTCCAGGATATGCGTAGCGTGAGTTACGGAAGGACGAACCACGGACGGACGGACGGACGGACGGACTAGCGAGCGAGCGACCTCACGCGAGTGAAGCGCCAGCCTATAGAAGTGACACGTCTTTCGAAGAGCTTTCAGGACTTCTGCGCGTCAGCTGTGGACCGTGTGACGTCACTGCTCCTCGGCAATGCGCAAAACTGCCATGACGGAGCATTCCGCAACGGTGAATAAATAAATAGCAAATAAATATCGTGCGTTACAAATGGACAGGCCAAGCTTCACTTATTATTTTTTTAGCGATAGAACAAGAACTACAGAATTGTTTTTTTTAAGAATGTATACATCAATAACGAAGTTGCTAGCCTTACTCCTCATTTTAAGACCCGCTCTCGAATACGCTAGCACTATTCAGTAACCTATGTATGTATTCAAAAACATCCCTGACCTCACTGGGCATTGGGTAACGAAAACATCAAAAGATTATATACATCGCGATGCAGTGGCGTAACTAGATAGGACGGCGCCCAGGGCAAATATATTTCCGCGCCCCTCATTATCCCCCCCCCCCCCCCATTAAAAGCGCTAATGTAGGCTTCCGCGATTGCCTACTGGCGCGCGGCGGGCCATTTCGGAGGCCAAGGGCCACCAGTTCTGATTTCGATGAGCTACGCCCGCGTTTTTGTATAGTATTTTTCTTTTTTTATTCAAACTTCCGGAAGTCCCTTACCCGTCATTGTTCTCTTCCAGTCCACACTGCAAAAAGCTTGACGGCACGGGCGCTTCCCAGGCCCAAGTTTCTCGTACCTAAGCTTTCGCGCTATTTGTGCATCCCAAGGAATGCAGGGTGAGTACAAAACAAAGCAACCAGCTAGACACCGCGCCCTCGGGTCTGGTATGGGGGTTAAACTGGTCGGAGTGTTCTGCCGTTTCGCTCCGTTCGCTGTTCCATTGATGGAGGTCATCCTTGTGCGGCCGCATTCTTTCAGGGAAGTTCTTGGTTTCTCCAACGTACGAAGCGGGGCAGTCGGCACATGCTGTCGGGTACACTACGCTCTGCGCTTTTTTCGCAGGTGCGTGTTCTTTGGGCCAAAGGATGAACCTGCCCATGGCGGTGGATGGCATGTGGGAAACGTTGACCCCCGCCCTTCTATTGCTTTGCTGGCGCCCGCGATGCAGGGAATCAACAAACGTCGCCGTCGTGTCACGCTTTCTCCGTCTTTCCTCCAGAGAACTCTGCGAATAAACGCCTTTGTTTAGCCTTTGGTGCCGAGGTCACGGATTATATTCGCCCTTCCTTCCGCCGCTGCGTGGACGATTAGTCGTTGGACGATCGGCTATTTCGTTGGAGTTTTCTGTTCTTACTCAAAAAAGGTGCATTCGAACTTTTTTATTTTATTTTGTTTACGTACGTGGTTGGTTTCAGGGAAGCTTTCAGTAAGTGGTTTGGGAGGCTGGTGGGGTTCGCTGAAACTCATCTAACCCAGTGCTGCGGAGCACAAAACAAAGCTTAGCCGAGGGTCATGGGAAGGCACGGAGGTAGCGCAGCAAAATGAAAATAGAGGATCCTTTTCCCGATGCAAAAGCCATTGCGGCAACCCTTTCCTTCACCACCATCCCCACTTCCAGTCGTACATTACAACCTCGCCCCTCCCCCCTTCCAGGCGGTTTTTACGGAAAAAAACATTGACAACCTTTCCAGGGGGCGCCAACCCGAGGACTCGGCTTGGCGCCCCCTCCCTAGTGGCGCCCGGGGCACTTGTACCCCCTTGCCCCCCCCTAGTTACGCCACTGTCGCGATGCACAACTTGACTACAACTTATACACTTTCGCAGTACCTTCTGAACATACAAGTGCGCGGCCGGCCCTCACCTGATTTCGCAGGGAACTGCGATCGCTCGCGGGAATTAGTGGCGGGATAGCTACACGACGCAGAGTCCCCCACCCCCACCCCTCTTCCCCACGCGTGCGGGCATGACACAGGAAATGGCTCTCTCCAGGCCCGCGTATATCGTTTTCATTTCCTGCGTAATACCCGCTCCCGTTTCCTATATACACACAGTCGATCACATTACGGAGACGGGGATATCGTCCTTCCGGTACGGCCGGCATCGGCCACTCGGTGCCTTCGCGCAGCACCGATTGGACACAGCGAAGAGGCTCGAGTCGATCCACGTTTGGTACCACAGCTCGGGTGACGCGCGATTCATCAGCATCGACACTGTGCCAACCAATGGATTCACTGCGAAACTCTTGCAGTGTCGTCGTGCGGCGAGAACGGGTACGGCTGCCTTCTACAGCGAAAAATATAACATGGTACCAGCAAAATGAGAAACGGGGGGAAAGAACACTGTAGTACTGTAACGTCTATAGGGAAACAAAAATAATAAATGGCCACGTATCTGCCTGACTTGCTGCAAATGTCGTCGAAGGACGATATAGTCCGATCTTCTGTCGTGCATAGCGTCGCATTTTCAGCGCAGCCCAAGAAAGACTATAGGGTCTATAGAACTACGTATCTATGCGTTTTCTAGTAAAGAAACACACCACCTAATAATTACGTAATGATGAGATATGTTGGAAATTGTTTGAACCTCCCGCGCGAATAGCGCGCGCACCAAGAGACGGAGAACGACGAGGAAGAAGATGAGAGCAAGGAAAATAGAACACGCTCTTTGACCATGGATGCTGGCGTCTGCGTCTCCTTCATTTAGTGCCTTTAATCGCCGAAGCGTGGTTTTCCCACATCGAATTTTGGTGCCGAAACCCGGGAATCAAGCCTACAACGACCCGAGCCTTTCATTCCTGGTGTGGGTGAGCTGCGCTGCGAGCTAGACCGACATGGAGCGAGCGAAGAGCAAGCGGGCCTCGCGGCGATCGATGAACACGAGAATCATCAACGAGGTCAACCAGGTGCTCCAGTCCAATGAGTTCGAGCTTTCTGGACTTCGAATGCTGCACGGCCGCCTACGCGCCAGCAACGTGGAACTTAAAGCCTTGAACAACGAGGTTGAAACCCTGATCACTGACGACCTGGCGGCAGACGACTATGAGGTGGTCATGCAATACGATGACGCCGCTAACAGTACTCTGGCGTTGCTCGAGCACCACATTGAAGTTCTGAAGACTTCTGCTACGCCGGCGTCGTCTACAACTCCAGCCATGGGCGCAAGGACCTGTGAGGGTGCACCGAGCGAGCATGAACGACTTCCACAACGTGAGTTCGGCGCACGACTTCCCAAGCTGGAGCTTCTTCGTTTCGATGGAAACGTGATCAAGTGGCAACCCTTTTGGGATATGTTCCTGCACTCCGTGCACGAGAACCCAAGGCTGTCCAACACAGACCGGTTTCACTACTTGGCCTCACTTCTAGATGGACCTGCAGCTCAGGCCGTCGCCGGTATTCAGGTGACAGATTCTTGTTACGATGACGCGCTGGAAATTTTGAAACGTCGGTTTGGCAACAAGAAAGTCATTGAGCAGAAGTACTTAGGAAATTTGCGCACGCTCAAACCAGTGAAATTAGCGAGTGATGTCACTGCTCTGCGCAAGCTTTTCGACACAGTTCAACTAAACAGGAGGGGACTGCGTAGTCTTGGAATCACGGAGTCATCCTACGCGGCTATGCTGAATGAAGTTCTGCTCAAAGTCATACCAGCTGACATTGTCGTAGAATACTTCAAAAAAGAAAGTATGGAGAACACGACGGAAACGAGCCAGGCTTCATCTGATCAGGAACTTGAGCAGCTGATGAAATTTCTCCGCATCGAAGTTGAATGTCGAGAAAAGAGTTCTTTAGTGAACAATTTGCCAACGACATCGAACAACAGCGTACCTGTATTAAATAGATCATTCAAGAAGCAGTCCGCGACTCCTACAGCATCCGTTCTTCAAAACAAGACACTATCTTCCCCCTCGTCCTGTTTTTTCTGCGCTGCTACCGATCACAAGACAGAGGACTGCACGAGTGACATGACTCTGGCCGAGAAGCGCAACAAACTTGTAACAGACGGTCGATGCTTCCGGTGCACGTCAAAAGGACATCTGGTCCGCAATTGCCGGCGGAGAGTGCACTGCCAAGCATGCAAGCGCAGACACGCCTCCTCGATGTGCAACGCTAGTAGCTCTGAAACACCATCAGTGACTAATGCTCAGAAGAAACCGAATGCTACGGTGCAAGTTTCCACTCAGAGAGCTTCAGTTCCCCGACTCATCAATGATGTTCTTCTCCAGACTTTTCGAGCTTGGGTAACGACTTCATCTCATTGTTGCTATATACGCGGTGTTCTCGACAATGGAAGCCAGCGAACGTTCGTCACTGAGAGCGTCGCTTCCAAGCTAAGTCTACCTGCTGTTGCCGAGACCGAACTCGCCATCAGTGCGTTTGGTAGAGCGAGCGACCCAACCCGACGATTCAAAATGGTCAAGATCACGCTCCGCAGTCAGCACGACGACCTAACCATTGACATTGAGGCCATAGTGGTGCCCTTTATTTGCGAGGAGATGATTGAAGCACCAAGGCAGAGTCGTCTTCTTCAAGCCATCGCAGCGGAGGGGAAACATCTGGCTGACGCAGTCGTTTACCCGAGTGTAGATTGTGAGCCAGGTGTGAGTGTCCTCATTGGATCGGACCAGCTTTGGAAGTTGATGCCCAACACGAGTGAAGTGAGGTGGGATGAAGAAAACCCTGCCTTACTCGCCATTAACACAAAGATGGGCTGGACTCTCCAAGGCCCCTTATCTGGTGGTGGAAGCACGAGTAACAAAGCAAGCACCCAAGTATGTGTTCTTCGAACAGGTTCCCACGAAGACGACCAGATCGCCTTCCCATTACAAAGATTTTGGGACCTCGATGCTATCGGAATTGCCGACACGCCGACGTCTCAGTGCAACGCAGATATTTTGGAAGAATTCAACAACACTACCAAGCTTCGGAAAGGACGCTATGAGGTTGCGTTGCCATGGAAATCACCTCTCGTCGACATGGCCAACAATCGCAAAGTAGCCCTTTCGAGGCTCCATGGACTCGTCAAGCGGCTGTCACCAAACGACGAAGCCATGAGAGCCTACGATAAGGCTATCAGGCAGTATGAGGTGGACGGTCATGCTGAAAAAGTTGAAGATGCCCCTTATTGTACACAGCACCTATACTACATGCCGCATCGAGAGGTAATCCGCGAAACATCTACGACGACGAGACTTCGCGTAGTCTTCGACGCATCATCGCATGCATCAGGAGCTTGTTCTCTCAACGAACAACTCGAAAAAGGTCCTAATCTGAATGCCGACCTTTTCAAGGTTTTGATTCGGTTTCGCCTTTTCGCCATCGGAATTACAGCAGACGTGCAGAAGGCGTTTCTACAAATCAGCATTCGAGAAGAAGACAGAGATGCTCTTCGTTTCTTGTGGTTTGAAGGGCTACCAATGTCAGGCAGACCACTGCCAAAAATACAAGAAATGCGAATGACCAGAGTTCCATTCGGCACCTCCGCAAGCCCTTTCCTATTATCTGCAACGTTGAAATACCATTTCGATCACGTTGAACAAATTTACCAAGTAACGGCCGCAAAACTGAAGGCAAGCTTCTACGTCGATGACCTAGTTTTCGGAGCTTCAACGACAAAAGAAGCGCTACAACTCTACGAAGAGACGAAGGCCATAATGGAGCTGGCCGGAATGAAAATGCAGAAGTGGTCAACAAACTGCGACCTGTTAAGAGAGAAGCTCAAGCAAGCAGGAGAGACGTCAGCTGAGCAGGTCACACAATCTAAGGTTCTTGGGCTATCCTGGAACTACACCGACGACACCATTTCGGTGAAATTTGACTCTGTGACGAAAGTCTTAAAAGCGGGACTTTGTACCAAGCGAACTGTGCTTCAGGCTTCATCACGAATTTTTGACCCCTTGGGACTGCTAGCACCGTTCACCATTCGAGTTAAAATACTTTTTCAGAAGATATGGATGCAAGGACTCGACTGGGAAAGCGTTCTCCCCGAGACATTGAAGATCGAGTGGGACAAGTGGACTGTCGAACTTCAAGACCTCAAAGACTTTAGAACCAAGAGGTATCAACTAGACAACATCAGCCCTGATAAAAGCACTCACCAGCTGCATATATTCACGGACGCTAGCCCGTGTGCCTACGGAGTGGTGGCATACATACGAGTGGAAGACAGTACTGGAGCGGTTCGACTCCAGCAGCTGCTCGCTAAGTCTCGGGTCGCTCCAATCAAGGGTCTCACTTTACCACGCCTGGAACTCGTCGCTGCAGTTCTTGGAGCTCGACTTCTTAAGCTACTCGTGGATACTTTGCCACACACAAATATAGAATACTTCTGCTGGACCGACTCCCAAGTTTGCTTGAGTTGGATCAAGTCTACAGCCACCAAGTGGAAGCCCTTCGTTTGTAACAGGGTAATTGAGATCCAAGGGCTCACAGACCCGAGTCGCTGGAGACATTGCTCTGGAAAGACAAACCCAGCCGATTTAGTTACAAGAGGGATATCAGCGCATCACCTTTGTACTAGCGATTTATGGTGGCATGGGCCTGACTGGCTATCTGGTACCCAAGAAACGTGGCCGGCAAGTGAAGCTGGTCCTCATGAGTCAACGGATGAAATATGTAGATCAAACGACGAAGACACAACAATTTTGGCTTGTCAATGCTCGCAAGCAGAGCCACTTTTCGAGCTCGACAAGTACAGCAGCTGGATACGAGTTGTTAGAATCACAGCTTGGATTCGAAGATTTATTCACAATTGTCGAGTGCACACCAGTCGTCGTCTGATGGGCCCACTCACTGCCCCTGAGATAAAAGAAGGCGAGTTTACATGGATGAAGAATGCGCAAGCGGAAGCCTTTAGTATAGAACTCGCCTCATTGTTAAAAAACCAACCACTATCTAAGGCATCCCGAATTCGTGATCTGCATCCATTCCTGGACAATGATGGGATTTTAAGAATCAAGACCCGGCTTGACAACGTAAAAACATCAGAATACGTGAGGTGCCCGATTCTACTACCAGCTGACCACCGCTGCACATACCTCATCATCGACCGCACGCACCGGCGCCTGCTGCACAGTGGTGTAAACGATACCCTTTCAGAGCTACGCGAGTGTTTTTGGGTGATTAAGGGCCGCCAGTGTGTGAAAAAAGTGCTCTCTAGGTGCAAAGTGTGTGCTAGATACAAGCTCCAACCTGCAACAGCCCCTACCGCACCACTGCCGACCGACAGGGTTAAGAGATCACACCCTTTTCAAGTTGTGGGTGTTGACTTTGCTGGTCCAGTTTTTGTGAAAGGAACCAGTCCCGTGAAGGCCTATATCGTTATTTTTACGTGTGCCGTCGTTCGGGCGATCCATTTGGAGTTGTGCTCCGATATGACGGCGGGGTCATTTTTAATGGCTTTCCGTCGGTTTGTGTCGCGACGCGGCTTGCCTAGTGTTATTTATTCCGACAATGCTCTAGCTTTTCATGCTGCCAGTCGCGACTTAAAAGTGATGTACAGAGCTTTGAGGGACTTCCAAGTACAGGACTTTTGCTCTACTAACCACATTACCTGGAAATTCATTGCAGAACGTGGTCCTTGGTGGGGTGGATTTTGGGAGAGGATGATTCGCACTGTTAAAAGCTGCCTACGGAAAATTCTAGGGAAAGGTTGCTTTGATTTCGAGCAGCTTGTGACCATTCTTGCCGAAGTAGAAAATGTAGTGAATTCTAGGCCATTAACGTACCTCTCCGCTGACGCTACCGATCCAGCTGTACTTACACCTTCGCACTTTCTAACCGGTAGGAGGTCTACTACACTGCCTAGTGATAATACTGCTGAAACGTCGGGAACTCGCTCCGATACTTTAAAGCATTGGAAGTACAGGCAGCAAATAGTGGCTGATTTTTGGAAGCGTTGGTATAAAGACTACCTCTTGTGCTTGAGGAGTGCACACATTAGGCGAGTACAGCCTTGCAACCAGCTTAAGGTTAACGATGTAGTCGTCATTAAGGAAGACAAGGTGCCCATAACTTTTTGGAAAGTTGGTAGAGTTACGGACGTGTACTTATCAAGTGATAATCACGTTAGAGCCTGCAAGATTGTCTTGGCAGGAGGTACGGAAGTTACGAGGCCAGTACAACTTTTATGCCCGTTGGAGCTGGGCGATTGAACTTTCGGGCGCGGAGGATGTTGGAAATTGTTTGAACCTCCCGCGCGAATAGCGCGCGCACCAAGAGACGGAGAACGACGAGGAAGAAGATGAGAGCAAGAAAATAGAACACGCTCTTTGACCATGGATGCTGGCGTCTGCGTCTCCTTCATTTAGTGCCTTTAATCGCCGAAGCGTGGTTTTCCCACATCGAATTTTGGTGCGTAGTATTTGTTTTTGATCGACCATGATGACTATAGTATGAACGCAACCACCAGTTCAAGATGGCTGGGCGTTCGGGAAGTGCTTAAACTTTGGCCGGGTGGCTCAATCGAGTGACAGACAGACAGTGTTGGGACTCCGGGTCCTGCCGGTCTCGTTTTCGGTAGCTGGCCCCGTCGCAGGATCCATCGTCCAACAATTCAGCGAGAAGAAGCGCCCGAACGAACAACAGAGATTTATTTACATGTGGAGAAGTGGTCAACTGACCCAAAGAGAGAAGAGTGCGTGCGATACAAAACGTCTTCGGCATTTTATAGCGCCACGTTGTTGACACTGGGCGTCTTGTCCGCATCGTCAGCCAATACGGTGTCGCCGGCACCTCGGCCACGAGGGAGGGGAAAACACCTCTCACAACACAAGGAGTGGCACAATCCAACACCATATATGGTCCCGGCGCCCCAAAATGTTACCAAATATGGTCACGAACGCACAGCAGACCGCGTAGCTCTCCCGGCGAGGAGGAACCCGAATGGGGAGGTGGGGGTGGCCGCCACCGCGAGTCACGAACCGGTTCTCCCCCAAACACTTCCTGCTTGGCTCCCCAGGGCCGATCGTAACAGTCCACTTCCTGCTTGGCTCCCCAGGGCCGATCGTAACAGTCTCTCGCGCGGGGGGGTGAAGATCTCGATGGGCTGAGGTTTGCAGCCACTGTCCGGAGAGATCAGCGCCGGCAGTCGGTTTGGTGACGACCGTCTTTGATGAAGTAGAGGGCAACACCTGCTTCATTGTGGGCTCAACAGACGTCACATACGCACATGAAAACACAACTACTCAGCCGGTGAGCGCCGGACAATTCCGCCAAACTCCACCAGGCAATTTTCCCCTTTAACTGATATTAAAGGAAATACACAATTTATTCAAAATATCACTCACACTTTAAGGTGACACAAAACAACAACACTGGAAGCACACCGAACCCGAAACCCTGGATAGCCGTGTCTTCAACGTTTTAAAGCAAGTACACCTAAAAGAGTAAAAAAAAACAATCACTAGCTCTTGTTTAGGTCAGGAAAAAAATGCCAGAGTTCTCGAGACATCCTCTCGCGTCAGGGGCATCGACTTAAGCCATCAGCGTTGCCATGGAGTACACCCTTTTTGTAGCGTATTTCAAACGTATATTGTTGCAAAACGAGGCTCCAATGCAGCAGGCGGCCGTTCTTAGAGGACATGGTTTGTAGCCAGGTGAGAGGACAGTGGTCCACTTCCACAATGAACTTGCTTCCGGCAATATAACAAGCCAGTTTCTGGACTGCCCAAACCAAGCACGCACATTCCTTTTCGCTAGCGCTGTAAACCTGCTCGCGAAGGGTGAGTTTCCGGCTAACATATAGGACGGGATGCTCTTGATCCCCCTCATCCCTTTGACTAAGAACCGCCCCCATGCCTCTATCACTAGCGTCGCATTGGACTATGAAAGGCCTCGAGTAGTCCGGTGAACTAAGCAAAGGTTGGCTCGACAAGGCCGCTTTCAAAACGCGGAAAGCCTTTTCTTTCTCCTCATCCCAGTCGACCATTTGGGGCTCGGTCTTGCGCAACGCGTCAGTAAGAGTGCTGGCAATGTCGGAATATCTAGGGATGTACTTACGATAGTAACCAGCTATTCCAAGAAAAGCCCGAATATCGGTTTTCGTTCGGGGCTGGGGAAAGTCTCGGATAGCTGCCACTTTCATTTCAGAGGGACGGCGATGCCCTCGACCGATAACATGCCCGAGATAGAGTACCTCTGCTTGTGCTAGCTGACACTTGGGCGCCTTTACCGTTAAACCTGCTTCGCGTAGGCGTGTCAGTACTGCTCTCAAATGCGTCAAGTGTTCTGGCCAGGACGAGGAAAACACGGCGACGTCGTCCAAGTAAGGCAATGCGAAGTCCTCTTGACCACGCAAAACCTTATCCATTAAGTTGGAAAAACAGTAAGGCGCGTTCTTTAGGCCGAAACTCAACACTTTAGGGCGGAATGTCCCCAATGGTGAAATAAATGCAGCATACCGGCTCGCCCTCTCGGTGAGCGGCACCTGCCAGTAACCTCTCACTAGGTCTAGCGTTGAGATAAATTGCGCGCTGCTTACCCTCTCGACGCGTTCCTCAATGTGGGGAATTGGGTATGTCTGATCCTTGGTGATGAGGTTTAACTTACGATAGTCTACGCAAGGACGCGGATCTTTGCCGGGTACCTCCACAAGAATTAACGGGGAAGTGTAATCACTTTCACACGGCTCAATCACACCCAATTCCAGCATCCTGTTAACCTCCGCTTTTATTAGCTCAAGCCGGCGAGGAGACACCCGATACGTCTTAGATCTTACCGGTTCCGACGAGGTAAGCTCTATGTCATGAGTGAGGACGGATGTCCGGCCTGGCTCGCTTACAAATCTGTCCTGAAACTCGGTCAAAAGACCACGCAATTCCTGCTTCTGCTTCGTTGTTAGTTGTGACTTTGATACTAAATCCTCAACTCTTTTCTCGATCGGGACTTCGTCCGATTCGGGAGCTAATTCAGGGATTTCTGCCGGAACCTCTTCCGGAACATTTAAAGCCATGTTCACGATGGCTTCCCTCTCTTTGTAGGGTTTGAGTAAGTTGCTATGATACACCTGGTGTGCCTTACGACTTCCTGGTAATTTTACCACATAGTTGGTGTCAGACAACTTTCGAGTAATTTCGGCCGGGCCGACCCATTGCACTTCAAGCTTATTCTTTTGGGAGGGCCTCAACAACATGACCCTGTCTCCTACAGCAAAGTGTCGTGCTTTAGCGGTCCGATCGTAGTAAAGCTTAGCCTTCTGCTGTGCTTTGGTCATCGCACTCTCGGTCAGTTCTTGGGCTGTTGTTAGACGATCCAATAAGGTGAGGACATATTCCACTACTACAGGATCATCACCCTGACCTTCCCACGACTCTCTCAGCATACGAAGAGGAGACCGCAGTCTGCGGCCGTAAACAAGTTCCGCTGGCGTAAACCCTATTGTCTCATGTGGTGCAGTTCTTAGTGCAAACATCGTTGCAGGTAAGCACATTTCCCAGTCAGTTTTCCGTTCAAAACATAAGGCTCTTAACACTCGCTTCATCACGGAGTGAAGCTTTTCTATCGAGTTCGACTGCGGATGGTAGACTGAACTATGCAATAATTTCACGCCACACCGCTCTAGAAAGGTTGTCGTTAAGGCACTCGTGAAAATGGTGCCCTGGTCTGATTGTATCTCGGCAGGAAAGCCTACCCGGGCAAACACGGACAGAAGTGCGTTCACTACTTCGACGGAACTTAGCTCTTTTAGCGGGACCGCCTCTGGAAATTTAGTAGCTGGGCAGATTAAGGTCAGGATGTGACGGTAGCCTGAAGTTGTCTTGGGCAAAGGACCTACTGTGTCAATTACCAACCGACGAAAGGGTTCCGTGATTACGGGTACCAGCTTCATTGGAAATTTCGCCTTATCTCCCGGCTTACCCACTCGCTGACACACATCGCAAGATTTTACAAACCTCTCTACATCTTTAAAGCATCCAGGCCAGTAGTATTCCTGTAAGAGACGATTTTTCGTCTTCTTTACGCCTAAGTGGCCTGACCATGATTCTCCATGCACCAAACTAAGCAAATCCTGACGATACGCCTGAGGTACGACTACCTGGTCAAATTCTACTCCTCGCCTATCTAGATATTTTCGATAGAGTATGCCGCTCCTCTCTTGGAATCTCACATTTCGTTTGGCGATTCCCTCTTTCGAACTGTCCTGGAATTGCTTAAGCGTTGGGTCACACTTTTGTTCGGTTATTAATGAAGCGGGGGCTCACCTGCAGCAGCCGACTGAAATTATCCGAAGTTGGCATGACACACAACTCTTTTGTAGTTCCTAGTACCTGGAATGTGTCACCCTCTGTGCTATCCTCTGTACTACCAGGAATCGGCTTGGGAGCAATGGCATTCTCTATTTGCTCGGTCAACGAGGCGTAATTGACCCCTTCCAATTTGGGAGGAGGTTCAACGTCGCCTTTAGGAATGGTTGCCTCCGCGACTACGGCTTCTGCAGCCTGTTCTCGCACAAGTCGATTTGTTTCCGTGGTGTCCAACTCGCAACCAGGCCCGTTGTCGATTTGAGGCTTGTTTGCCTCAGTGAATGTTGCTCTCGCAGCCAGCGCACGTGCCTTTGATCTAGTCAGTGCCTGCACTATGCCTTCTCCCAACGTTAGACCTTT
>WOVY01011433.1:22500-110000 GCA_013436015.1 Rhipicephalus annulatus | reverse complement strand
CTCACTGCATACAGTTAAAACATTTGAAGAATTTTTTTCAAAGCAGGACATCTTAACTTGATGCGAAGCACATTAAACGTTCAACCAGCGAGATAAAAGATTCCTTCATAAGTGGCTTTACGCCGATATACCGGTTATTAACATGCAGACGGTCAGAAACAAAAAAAAAAAAGAAGTGAAGGTCGCAGTGCGTGCGTTAATATTTCTGTACCGACCCATCAGAATGACGTCATAAATTTCAACATTATAGACAGTACGGTTCACGGTTAAAAAGAACACTCAAATGAACACCATCGATATTGCTGACCCTTTAACAGCAAGTGATTAAGGATAGAATCTTCATTCACGTCCCTAATCTGTCAAGAGCAGTCAGAACTTTACACCACCAGTAGTCATTCGCAAATAAAATCCACTATTCTCCTGTAAGATAGAGAAATCTAAACATGTCATGCACTTAGATGTTCCTTTAAACGGTGGACGCGTCTGAACATAGTCATATAATTGTAGTCAAGCCCACAGACAGTACCAAATGACTATGATGTGCAGGTTTGTTAATGAGATAACTGAAAACTGGTCATACTCTAACCACAAATCGTATCAAAGGCTAAACAAAGCGAGCTTTAACATTTACGCATCTGGGCACGCATTACAAGTACCACCATTTATATTTGGCTGATAAGGTAACACACACTTACTAGCCCGCCACGGATGTATATAGTGATTATGGTACCGACTGCTGACCCAAAGGTAGCGGGATCGAATCCAGGCCACATTTTGATGTGCAATACGTGACAGGCCCGTGTACTTAGATTTAAGTGCACGTTAAAGAACCTCTGGTGGTCGGAACTTGCAGCGTCTCCCATAAGCAGATGGAGGCTTCTGGACGTAACACCCGAGCAAATATTAAAAGTGAGTTAAGGTGTAATGCACGGCGATTTGCAAGCTCATGCGGTTACAATTCACCATTAGCATTATAATATCGTTGATTTGTGGCATTTAACGTCCCAAAACCACCATATTATAATGAGAGACGCCGTAGTGGTAGGCTCGGAAAATTTCGACCACCTGCAGGGGGTTCTTTAACGCACACCCAAATCTTAGCCCACGCGCCTACAACATTTCCGCCTCCATCGGAAATGCAGCCGCCGCGGCCGGGATTCGATCCCGCGACCTACGGGTCGGCAGCCGAGTACCTTATAGCCACTAGACCACTGTAGGTGGAATTCGTGCAATGTAAACAAGGCACCCGTATTGTAGGCGCCGAAACGTTTATTTTGCTGTTTCGTGTTCTCTTGTTCTTCGGGCAACTACATACAAAATATTGTGGATGATCAGTCGAGCTGTGCCCGCCGCAGAAGGTTGGATGTGATGCGCAGTGGCCAGGCGGTGAGAGACATCGGAAAGCGGCAGCGTAAGCTTCTTCAACTTGTGGCACAGTTCACCATTTAGCACAGACACGGGCAGCACGACAAGTATCAATGAGCACTTGCACAGGTACACCATCAATATGAACAGTTATTTCATTAGCAGGTAAAAACGGAGGCCTTGAAAATTTCAATATTTGCGCAGCTCTTGCCTCGGCAACTGCAATGGTCAGTTTTCCGTTTGGGCGGGTGGCGATCGAGAAAGCATTTGAGAAATGGCAGAAATAGGAAGCACCGGGAAGATGGCAAAAATAGCAAATTGGCCTGTTGTCTGGAGTGCGCCAAGGGTTAGTTGATGGCGGTGTGGGGTGGCGAACAGGAGGTATATATTGTCACGTGCTAGGAGCTCAAAGAAACGTACAAAGAGACGCGACCGTATATACAGCCACTTGTGTAATTGTAACGCAACTATGCCGGTGATCTTTCTGCGAGGAAGTGCATGTACATGCCCCACATCCGTGACACATCGTTTGCATGCGTCGCCCCCGGCGAGAGCCATCGTTCAAGCAACTCGATGCCTCCCCGCATTGCAAGCGCTCGCGCTTGGCGATTCCGGGGTCGCCACAGCACAGCGTGCGCGTACACTGTATGCAGCCACCTTCGCTTCTTTTTCGGGCGCGTCGAGTGAAGCTTGGCGCGTATAGCTCGGCACGTAACTCGAGATCCGCGCAATCCGAGGAGCGACGATTTTGTAACGGAAGAACCGACGGCCGGAATTCGTCGTTGGTAATGTGATTCACCTGTATACCGTACGCGCGAATAGCACGTGGCCGAAAGAAGGAGTGGAAGAAACAGGCGCGAATATTCACCTGATCTACTTCAGTAAGGACAGAGAGAAGTAAGTAAAGAAAGAAAGAAAGAAAGAAAGAAAGAAAGAAAGAAAGAAAGAAAGAAAGAAAGAAAGAAAGAAAGAAAGAAAGAAGGAACGACAGACAGACAGACAGAAACAAAGAAAGAAAAAAAAGCAAGAAAGAAAGAAAGAAAGAAAGAAGGAAGGAAAGAAAGAAGGAAAGAAAGAAAGAAAGAAAGAAAGAAAGAAAGAAAGAAAGAAAGAAAGAAAGAAAGAGAAAAAGCGGCGTTCATGCGCCATCACAATCTATAATGCGCAGGTTCCCCCTTATAGGGTGGGGTGGCTAAGGTTCTTCGTAGCACCCCTCCCCTGTCCCTATTTTGTGAATGTATGGGGCTGACTTTGCACCCCCTCGCCTCAGTCAGAACGCTCCTCTCAATTATGTCAGTAAGCTGGCCTGACTTAGCACCCCCCCCCCCCCCCTTCTTATTCGACTAAGAGGGGAAGGGGGCGCTTTCCCTGCCCCTTCCCCCTGCGTAAGTGTATAATTCACGGCACAGTCTTTCTGTTTCTTTCCTCCTCGTGGAGCTTACGAGTCTGTTATGAAGCGTTACAACCACAATCTGCAGACAGTTTTCCCGCCATATTAAAATTGTTTATTCTATCTCACGTCATCGGCTCGTTCTCTTTCCGCAAAGACTGCCGGCGCCAACGTTAGCGGTACCGTTATCACGTGAAACTACGCACTGTTTCAGAGAATTCGCACTGTACTTTCTTTCCGGATAGTACGTTTTGCCCCCTTTTCTCTTTTTTAATCTTTAAAGGGGTCGACTGCGCATTTACTTTGAGAGTAATGACATGACACGCATGCGAGCCTCTTTAAATAGACGCGAGAACTCTCTTTGGGGATCATTACGCTCTTGGCAGACAGTCATGTGACTCAAAAGAGAGTTAACGTTCCTCCTTAAAGGGAGTCACATGCGCGCCATGTCGAAACTGACCGTGAACAGGGATAATTTATTAACTTACGTTTCAGTCGGTGGACCAGCCTTCATCAGAATGACTAAAGTTACAGTGTACCGTCGTTTCAAAGCAATTGGGCGGTACAACAGTTTCTTGCGAAGGCTGCGCAAAGGGTTCAGAACCCCGTGTAAAGCGCAAGAAATGCAACCAGTCCGCTGCCTCAGAACAGAACTGGCCGTGACAAAGAAGCGAGAGAATTGCGTAGAAAAAAAAGAAACTGTAGTGCCTAAAAAAAAGAGAAAGACAGATAGAAATACACCCCGTATACCTTGAAAAATATCATCGTTTATATCTCGATCAGGAATCCTAACATGTATACCTTACAAGACAGATGTAACAGGGAAGGAAGAGGCTTGTAAGTGATGAAAAACGGGGCTTGTCCGTGCAGGCGACGTTTCGACAAGAGGATTTGCCCCCTACAACTGCGGAGTTGTATTGACGTATTTCATGTTTGTAAACAGCGGTAGGTGGCGTCCACATAGGCGTTCGTAGCCTATGATTAAGAAGTCCGCACTAGAGATCTATCGAACTTTTAAGCAGGAAATTGCCAAGGCAAGGATCTATGATGATACTCGGGGTAGTTCTCTACTGTTTGAGGCCAGGACGGGAGTACTGCGAACCAAGACATATCGGGCCAAATACGAAGGGGTAGACACAGTATGCAGTGCGTGTAGAGAGGAAGAAGAAACTGCCGAACACTTAATAATGTTCTGTAAAGCTTCTGTAAAGGGCTTCATCCTATAGTTCAGGATGATGGCGCAGAGTTTTTCAAAGCACTGGGATTTAGGGACAGCGAGGACAAAATAGACTTTAAGCGGGTAGACTTAACTAGAAGGAGGTTATCTGATTGGTGGCTACAGTCAAGGCACGAGTGAAAATTAAACCCTTTACTGCGAAGTACGAATCCTCAACTTCATTATTTAAAGGAAAAAAAAGATAAATGTAATGGTTAGTTCACTAAGTTTTACGGCTAGGTGGCGTTAGCTGCCGCCCGATCTAAAGGGTACAGCCACATCCATCCATCCATCCATCCATCCATCCATCGTAGCGACGTCGCGGCGCGTAGGCCCCGCCTAGCCTGAAGCTCGCCAGCGCCCTCTATGATCACGTGACAAACGGCACAGCAGCTGCAAAGCTGCCTCTGAGCACTCCCCCTGTTTTATTGTGCGCACGAATTGAGAAATAGTACGCGCAATTTCTAGCGAAAACAGACATGTGCCTGACATCTAGACAACGACGCGTGTATCAAGTATTGTTGACGAGGGGCACAATCTTACCTTTCTCGATAAAAAAGAAGCATGTTTTTTTTTTCTTTATCTGAAGCAAACTTTCCTATCGCTTATGAGTGGTGCCGAGACGATGAAGAGCAGGGCAAACTTATCAACGGTGTTAAACTTGGTAAGGTTCTACAACGATATACGCGACTTGGGGCAACAGCACGGGTATCGCAACGCGTCACTGATTAATTGGGTTCTGGGACACAACAACAAACTCGATCCGCGTGCGAAGGAGGGAACGTTATCAGTGACCCAGCTTACACAGTGCAATACATTCGAGAATGCAGAATATTAACAAATTACCAAAAAGTGTTCGAAAGATTGCAGCAACAAAAGGTGAAGAATAACGAACATTTGGAGCTATCGAATCTGACAAATCCACATAGCAAGGGGAAAGAATCAACAACCAACTCGTAACGAATACGTGAGAAAAAAAAAAGTATGTTTGGTTATCCAATGAGCACTTCTATTAGCGTTGATACTTTTCTTGTTTGGGCTTGTTTAATTTTCTTTGTGTGTGTCACCAGTTCAATCCTTAGAGACTATCGATGCCCATATAAAGATTTGGGAGAAGCGTAGAACTCGATAGCGTTATCGGCCTCGTTTTCTCAGTCGTTGGCTTGGCTTCCTTTATACATGGACATCTATAGAACCATGTCGTAACAAAAGCAACGTCTGTGGACCTGTAACTTTGCCCTTCGAAACTATCCTTTAATGCCTGCTGCAAGTAAAGGAAAGAAGTGCAAGTTCAAGGGCTCGTTTTCTATATAGATGAAAACTGTTTAACAGACAACGATGACAGGAGAAGTATAGGGAATACTATTAGAAGTAATTGTAATGTAAATGTGAAGAAATTGATTGATTTGATTTATATGTGGGGTTTAACGTCCCAAAACCACCATATGATAACGAGACACGCCGTAGTGGAGGGCTCCGGAAATTTCGACCACCTGGGGTTCTTTAACGTGCACCCAAATCTGAGCACACGGGCCTTTCCGCCTCCATCACTTCCACCTCCATCAGAAATGCTGTCATAAATGTGAAGAAAGAAAGTCGACAAAAGATAACTTGCCACCGGCGGGATCCGAACCAGCGACCTTCGAATAACACAGAGCTACGGTGGCGGTCATCCCCCACCATCCACTTCATAGGGTATATATGCGCATTTAAACGTGAGAGCGTCAGTCAGCGCCAACTGTTGCCACTGCGGCGAGTATGGAACACTCATTCCTTGCCTGTTGGCATCGCGTAGCACGCGACGCCAACCACCGTAATCAGTTAGTTGTCTTTTCGTCCACCTAATAGCATCCCCTATGCCCCCCTTTAACATCCCCTTAATAACATTCCGACCTCTAATAACATCCCCTATGCTTTCTTTGGCATCAGTGTCTGTTAGTTTTTATTATCACTGCACGTCAATTCACGCAGTGTCCAATACGCTATAAGTTTCCATTCTTCGAGTAGGCGAAATACCCACGCTGTGTCCACAAAACAATACACGCACCAGCACACGTTCTCGGTCGTATTGTTGATAGTGATAATTGGTTACGCCTGGGTGCCTTGTAACTGATGGGCCTTCGAACCAACACCTCACCACGCAATTCATATGTTTGGACATCTATAGTGCGTTCCGACGCTTCTGTGACGCAATATTACATTATTACATGTGTAACATCGAACTTTCGCGCACTTGCGCGGCTGTGTCGTAAAATACCTGTTTGCCACGCAGAAGTTTTGGTTTTTGTTCCCATTAGAACAAAATATTCTATTTTTTTTTATTTGCATCTGTCTCAAATTCACCTTCGCGGCTGCCCCACCGCGGTGGTCTATAGTGGCTAAGGTACTCGGCTGCTGACCCGCAGGTCGCGGGTTCGTATCCCGGCTGCATTTCCGATGGAGGCGGAAATGTTGTAGGCCCGTGTGCTCAGATTTGGGCGCACGTTGAAGAACCCCACGTGGTCGAAATTTCCGGAGCCCTCCACTACGGCGTCTCATAATCATATAGTGGTTTTGGGACGTTAAACCCCACAGATCAACTCCTTCGCGGCCGAAGGCTAATTTTTCGCTCAAGGCCAACGAAGCCGGAATTTCTTCTAAACGAACTCTCCAACGCTGTCGCGTTAAAAGAGAAGCTTAGCTTGATAATGGAGCTTGCCCCGTATCCGACCTTATCAGTTAATACGCAACAAAATGAACGTCGACACCATGGACATATTGGTCAGCAAAACGGCTGCTGCCAGTGCTACTCGCGTCCGAGGAGTGCAATAGTTGCAGCCGCCACGTTGGTCTAATGGTTATGATGGTCGACTACTGACCTGAAGGTTACGGGATCGAATCTCAGCCACGGCGGCCACGTTTCGGTGAAGGTAAGAGGTCCATGTGCTTAGATTTAAGTGCACGTTAAAGAACCTGGGCAGGTAAACATTTCCTGAACTCACTATCTCTTATAAAAATATCACGGTTTCGGGACGTTTTAACGCTGACAATGCGTAGCTTATCTTTCCGAAAAAGTTGCCGGCTTGATTAAGTGTGTCTGAGTACGCTGCTGACTGAGCTTGCCCGAAGCAACGTCGAGGTGTCGCTTTTCTCTCTCTACCCTCTGCGTTGTACCAGGCAGAAAGAGAGATAAGCATAATTGAAGTGCAACAGACGTAATATCCGAGAACAGGCAGTACGCTACGGCGCTGGCCGGATTACGGAGGCCATGTATAATCGCGAAGCGGGTTTCGCGAGAATCTTCCAGATGAACACCATTTTAAGAAAATCGAAAATCTATCAGTTCTGAAGCAAGACACACACATTGCCTCGCCAACGTTAAACATTACCTAGGTCACGTTAGGATGAAGTGGAAGTGCAATGCATCGGTATACACTACATTAGGGCAGGCCGTAGCCAGGTGTGGGGTAAGGTGCCCCCCCCCCCCCCCACACTCTGTAATTCGTATGGAGGAAGGGGGTTGTTTTATTGGCGAGAATAAATAATAAATACAGGTGTTCTTCAAGGCCAACAACAACTGCCCCCACCAGGGCTGCAAAACTGTGATGTAACGAAATGAGTTTGAAAGTGATTTACAGGGTCAGTGTTTGCGCTCGTAATGCCATTGTGTGTTTAAAAGGTATACCATATCTGCCAGTGATTGTTAAGACACCTGGTTCTGAAACTTGATTGTTCTCAAGTTTCCAAGTAGCCAAACAGTGTTTCGAACTGGTACTATAGAGAGCACTCGATAAAACCACATATGCGGCAGCGCAACGTATTATGCACCGGCTGATTCTCTCGAAGTGACATAACCACACCGTGAAATTGGTTTCGAACAAAATATTCATGAACTCGGGTGAAGCGAAATAGGCCTCCAAGTGAGTGCGCAAGAACATGGGGAAGGAAACAGAAGGAAAGTTGGAGTTGTTTTACAACAGAGCAGCTATATACGCTCGACGTTTGACATTTGTCGTAGACGCGAAATTGTCAGCATCGTGAAACGACGCGAGATCTCCCAAGCGCTCGGCAGAGGTGCATGGTTTACGAGAGAAGCGGCAACTTGCGGCCCCTAGAATCAGTGTTTGCCATGTACCCACCTGCGTCACCTCAAACTTTATCGACCAGTGTGGCGAGTAACGGGTTTTGCCCAATTTATGTGGTACATTGCTATAGGAGAAAACAAGCATATATCCATGTACTATAGTGTAATATAGTGGAGGTCTGTTGCCAGAAGCGGCTTGAGCCTGGCAGACCAGGCGGGCCAGTGAATAACATAATCTTACGTTTTCTACGAGATACAGAATTAAGCGATGTATTATGAGCCAAACTACATGTAAATAGTCGCTCAGGCGGAGTGCAGTTAGTATAGCATAGTATAGGCGGAGTTAGTATAGTATAGCGTTAGAGTATAGAGTTATAGAGTATAGAGTGTATATAGATATAGATATAGAGTGTATATAGAGTGTAGAGATATAGAGTATAGGTATAGAGTTAGTATAGTATAGTATAGTTAGTATTGTATAGTATAGTTAGTATTGTATAGTACAGTTAGTATAGGCGGAGTACAGTATAGTATAGCAAGGGGTGCGTAGGAGACAGGTGAGCCTAATTACCTGACGTGTGCAGGCTGCACTAATTTTCGTTTTTTTTGTAAAGGAATTTGTCAACGCAATCACAGACTACTGGGAACTACATCAAAATTAAAGTACGCGATGCAGAGAGACGCTAAATTGAATGTCAAATACGGAAACGACACAAATACCGCGATGATTTACTGACGCGTCGTGCGACAAACAGGAAGAGAAACGTCGGTGCATTGCAAAAGGGTCACAGCTGTCGGTCTGCGGACGTTGATCGATTGATTTGTGGGGTTTAACGTCCCAAAAGTACCACATGACTATGAGAGACACCGTAGTGGAGGACTCCGGAAGTTTCGACCACCTGGGTGTGTTCTTTACCGTGCACCCAAATCTGAGTACACGGGCCTATACAACATCCCCGCCTCCAGGGGAAATGCAGCCGCCACAGCCGGGATTTGATCCCGCGACCTGCGGGTCAGCAGCTGAGTACCTTAGCCACTAGACCACCGTGGTGGGGCGCCTACGGACGTTAACGCACAGAAAATAAAAAAAAGTCACGTTCGCAAGAAAACGAGGCATGTGTCCACCGCGATAAAAAAAACAAAAAAAAAACACAGACATCGCGTTGTGACTATATATATATATATATATATATATATATATATATATATATATATATATATATATATATATATATATATTCGAACATGCTTTCCCTGGGAGTACCTTTATTAAACGGCCATTATGAAGGAGTGTCTAGATTAAACGCGGACGAAGGCAGTAATGGTCAGTAATGGATATGATAAAATGGACTTCGTTACTATGCTGGAAAAAATGACAAAAACAAACGAAAAGTAATTGGAAAGGGATTCGTGGAAGTGATCATTACATTGATTGATATGTGGGGTTTAACGTCCCAAAACCACCATATGATTATGAGAGACGCCGTAGTGGAGGGCTCCGGAAATTTAGACCACCTGGGGTTCTTTAACGTGCGCCCAAATCTGAGCACACGGGCCTACAACATTTCCGCCTCCATCGGAAATGCAGCCGCCGCAGCCGGGATTCGATCCCGCGACCTGCGGGTTAGCAGCCGAGTACCTAAGCCACTAGACCACCGCGGCGGGGCAAGTGATCGTTACAGAGATGGGTGAATGTTATAACACCAGAGCTTCTAATGAAGACGGGCAACCCTCAACAAGCACAGGTTGAAAAAGAAGAAGATTGCAATTGTCCGGTCAGTTTATTACTTTAAGGGCCCCCTTTCTTGGAAGGGGCATTACTTAAGGGGCGGGGTTTATTAAGGTTAACAATAAGCAGTAAACGTAGTTCTTAGTGTTGAAGATGATCAATTATACGTATTATACAATACGTAGCAGACGTAGTAATTCAGCTCAAATTCTACTTTTCCCATTTCACAAGAACGATGGAGGGTTTGTAGACATAGCTGTGCGCAGGATCGCCCCCCCCCCCCCCACTCCCGCCCGCCACCCTTTACGATTGTTTGGACAGGATAGACAGGGACAAGCCCTTACGTCTATCCTGTTCGCGTCTACATAGCACGCTCTTATTTCAAATAATAATGTATCGCCAGCTCACCCAATCAACCATATTGACCACCCTTTACGCTTGAGCTGCAGAAGGCAATGCCGCTCGGCGCGCTTCCAGATGACCAATTCTGGCCAGTCCGGCTGGCCGAAGGCGCGGCCAAGACCCAAGCTTTGGCCGCTACCTGATAAAAGTGGTCTGGGCTAATCACCTGGCCCCTGCCTACCTTAATCTAAGCTAGGACTAAAACTAGGTTTGCCTCGAGTCTCCCCCATAGAGGGACAAAGTTTCAGCGCAGTAACACCCCTCCACACTCCCCTCTTTCTTCATTACACTCTTCATTACATCTGTGTCGGTCCATCCCAAATGACATCACGCTTCACAATGTACTAACAAAAAAAAATGAAGCGATGGCGTGCTTCGCACAATGTCCGGCCTTTCATTCCTGGTTTTTCGGGGAGCAAAGATGGCAAATGGGCAGTTCTTGGAAGGGAACATTAGAAAACTTCGGCTGCCATTATTCTCAAAAAGAAGCGGAGGGAGAATTTTTTTTTGGGAGGGAGGAGGCCCCTCTTTGATTTTCGGCGGGTGCCGGGCCGAAAAATGGTCGTTTTGCGCTGTGTATCACATGGCGACTTGCGATCGCATCGCGAAATGAAATTTCGGGGACGGGAGCACGGACCCAGTGTGCTACTCGATGGCTATAGGCCACTGCCCTCAAAACATGTGTGGCTACAACAAAAGAGCAGGTCCGACCGTGTAAAAGGTGAGGGTAGATTTTTCGCCCCCTCTCAGGTGAATAAGAGGGGGCACCCAAAGGCAGCCTTCATCTAGAAAGGTATCTACTACAAGGGCGTAGCCAGTATTTCTTTTTTTTAGGGGGGGGGGGGGAGGCGCCTTTTTGAAATTATCATTTGTCACTCTTTATGCTAAGGCGAAAAAATTTCAGGGGGCGGGGGAGGGGGACGGGATCGGAGTGCTGCTTCCTGGCTACGTAAATGGCATGCTTGATAATCACATCGCGGTTTCGGGATGTAAAACTCCAAGGTTTATTATTACTATTAAGTATACTTAAGAGGTGTTATTTAAATACACATATGGACTAACGTTTCTCACGCTAACAGAAAAAAACAAATTGAAATAAATGAGAGTATATAGCTGTTAAGGATAGATGGCAGAGTACAAAAATCAAGGCGCCAGCATCATCCAGTCGTGACCTATTCGCGAAAATCTCAATTTCCACCCCAACCTTTTGGTCTAACCCCCGCCCCCCATTTTTTTCTGTTGTACACTTCGGGCATCTGGTGCGTTCAAGAAGCGAACAACACTTATCGAAACGCCGTCCTCAGCGACACTACGTCTTCGAGAATTATTTCATCGCGATACTGAGCGTTTCAAAATATCATCCATCCATTGTCGTCATCCCGGAAGGCTTTCCTCGGCGACATTGTCTCTTTCCCGTTCACTGCGAATCCAAGCGAGAGCGTGGGGGCGATTCGCACATCAAACAATTACACGTACTTCGCATTTGCGCGGCTCGACATGTTGGCACTCGTCATTCGCACGTGACCTCACGAACGGCGTCGACGGGCGAGGTCATTCCAGTGGGACCTCGCCGAATTCCGCTGAAACAGCGCACGAAAAGCTCTTCTATAGAGTTAAAGGTATAGGGACAACGTCGTTGAAGAAGTTGCACTCGATAAAGTAAAAGAACAATATCGAAAAAAAGAGAGAAAGAAATAGACGACAAACAAAATTAGTCAGGCGTGTTTCAGTTGATGCATACACCATATCGCAAGTATACGGCTGCCATTTGTATGACGAATGACCGCCACCGTAGCTCAGTCGTAGAGCAGCGGACGCGTTATTCGGAGGTCGAAGATTCGGTGCCTGCCAGTGGCAAGTCATCTTTTCGTTCACTTTCCTTTCTTCACATTCAGATTACAATTAATTCTAATAACATCCCCCATACTTTTCTTGGCATTACTGTCTCATAGTTCTCGTTAATATTCGTTTTACACACATGCGCGCGCGTGTAGTTTCGCAGTTTCTCACAGTTAGTACAGATCAATCCGAGACTACAACTCCAATTGGAAACCCGGGTTCGATTAGGAGCTCTGTGGCTCGCCTATATACAACGCGCCAACGTCGGCAACAAAAGACCCGTTACCCGATAAACGAGCGATAGACCGATAAGAGAGCACACTCGGATGCCCAAACACAGACAGAAAAAATGGTTCCGCTGACTCAAAACGGCGTGTTTCAAGTTTCTATCGTAACATGCCGCAGGGAACTTCAGTAGTGACCCGTTTTACAAAGCTACAGTCGCGTGAAATCTCACAGTCATCACACGGAATCTGCTTTACCCAGTGAAGCGACATCATTTAACCACTAGTTTGTCTAGCCTGTAAATAAGAAGCGTGCTTTTTTTTGTTCTTGGTTATTAAATCTGTGTGCACGTAATTTACAATCAACAAGCTTCAATTCACAAAGATAAGAACTGACAGCTCCTGTAGGAAAATGAATTCTATAAATTAAAACTCAGTCATAAGTTGATAGCCAAGCGTTTTCTTCAAGAACCTTATCTACATCAGGACAGAGTGTTATCTCGGCGAACTTCCTATCTTTAAGCGACGAGTCGGATTACGAGCAGAAGTAGGAAGAGCGCACAGGAAAAATAACTTCTTCAGACAGGCAGCCTGAACAACACTTATTCGGACGCAAGTCATTGTTGCTTTGTGCGATAAATAGCGGTAAAAAATGAGAAAACAAGAGAGGTACACGTACCGAGGATGAGTGAATACGTGACGATCCTCTTCATGATGCGTTGGCCCATCGGCATGGTGACTGAACGGTAGTCCACGAAAAGCCTGCGCGTGTACCGAAAAAAGCAAAACAAAATGTAATAAAGTAGATGCGCGAGCGGGAGCTGGAACGACTACTGTGCCCCCTCAATACTAACTGACTGTCCGTCCCGCTACCAGTACTCGCCGCGTCGTCTGCTACAAAAGCAGGAGTGCTCACCGTGGCGCCCTCTGGCCACAGTCGACGACAACACTCTCTCGCCTACTTTAGGACAACCGAGCGGTCGACTTGTTGTTTCTTTTCTTTACTTTTCGAGCAGGAGCGCTACAAGTGCTACAAGGATATCGAAGCGCCGCTCAATCGAGACAAGATGAGAACTGGTTGGCTCGCGAAGCGAGCGATAACGGCTTGCGACGTAATAGAGCTGTGACAACAGCCGTAACAGTCAAAACACAACGCAATCTTCTTACCCTGAGAAGGCACTGTCAGTCGTCAGAATTGCGACGAAAGCGTGATCGGAAGTGAGGTTGGTGGCCTCGCTTCAGTGGCACGAGAAGGCAGCGCGTTTTGGGGAGTCGGCGCTCGACCTGCGATCGTTTCCTCCTCACCCCGCCACCACCGACATGCACGCAGACCCATAATTTAACGCCGGGGAAACACAGCTGTTTGGCGGGCGGGAAACACGCCAGCGCTTCAAGACGGTCCGATCACTCACTCACTCGCTCGCTCACCGTTGCTTCCTTCGTTTTACGACGCCACTGGGCGACTCCGCCGCTGCGATCGGTGAGGCGGTCATCACACCGCGACAGGACGTTCGCTAGTTTCACTCCTTCAAGCTCTCGGCGTCACGATGACTTCAGACACTCAATGTAGCGGCTACGAACGTACGATAAACTTCGCGAAGAGCCAGCATTTCGTTTTTTCTCCGAGTCACTAGGCAAAATAAAACGTAGTCGAAGAAATGAAAGAGGAAAAACCCCGCACGCGAGATACTTGCGGCGCGTTCGTGCCTCTCGTCTGCAAGAAGCGGTTTCGGCGTAGCCGTTTTCCGCCACTGGGTACGAAACTGCTGATCTACTTGGGGCCTCTCGCGGCGGCCATCTTCAGCATTGCGTGACTACGTCGTCTCGCAACGTTGGTGCGACGTCATCTGTGACGCACACAGTCGCATCGCCGTCGCGCGGTGGCCGCCAACGCCGCTCGGTGTTTTGCAAATAGGCGCGCTGCTGTCGCCTTTGTGGTCTGTTTTTGTCTAGGGACCTTACTTTGTGGTGGTGTTTTTTTGCCGCCCACACGAAGCGTTTTAGTTCGTCCCTCGGTTCACCGCGGGCCGAGCGTGTCGCGTTTTGCTTTGGTACCGAGAATCTGTCACCTTTCCGGGGGAAAAAACTAATCGAGCGCTAATGTTGCTCAGCGCTGGCAGCTGTCCCCGCTCCTGACGGCGCGCTACTCGCATTTCAACTTGCGGCTTGTCACAAAATGCGCGCGAGAGAGCGTGGCAGTGCCCGTGTTGGGAGCATATAGGCATGCATAGAGGGAGTAAAAAAGTGATAAAGGGAGGAATCGTGTTCTACGCCTGTGGAAGCGCTTCTGTGAGCATTTGGTTGGTTTGTGCAATGCGTCGTTACTTTCCCTCTGACAAGGCGCTAATGGCGTGGAGCAGAATGACGTCACATCATTAGCGAGCGCTAGAGCTCCTGTTACACCTCGTTTGGTGTAGTACGCCAGACACTGCTGCTTCGAAACTTGGAACCGGGCGGAGTTCGTTAGTCGGTGGGGTGGGTCGAACGGCCTCTTTCATCTGATGGTTGTATCGTTCTTTCTATCGTTTATTATTCATGCGCTGACAGTTTAAGGGGAAGCGTGAAAATCGGAAAACACAAAAATCGGAAACTCCGGTGCCAAAATGAAATTCTGCTATTTGGGAACTTGGCCTTGCACGTCAGGAGCGAATTAGTGATTGATTGACTGATTGATTGATTGCATGAATGAATGAATCTGCCACTTGTTGGAAATAAACTTTTCATTTAGAAATCAATTTTTGGAAATAATTATTACAACATAGCACTATCTCGAAAAGCAGAGGCTCGTAACTTACCATTATTCGGTAATTATTGCACCATCAAAATGCACTAAACAGCACACACACACACACACACACACACACACACACACACACACACACACACACACACACACACACACACACACACACACACACACACACACACACACACACACACACACACACACACACACACACACACACACACTGAGCCGTAAAAAGTGAACAAGGCCGATCTACTGTTACTGACTCTTAAACACGCTGCAAGAACTTGTGATAATGATTGTTTTAGCATATCTCAAATAGCACAACATTTTCGTGTAAACAGGAACTCCCGCTTGTCTACTAAATATGCTCGAAAAGGAGCACGCAATCTAACTGTAATACCTAGGTTTTGCGCACAGTTAAGTTTATAAAAATTGTGTTGGTCTTTTCACCAATTCAATGAACTTCGCCACTTTTGTTAAATAACTCACGAAATAACGATAATTTATCTATAACAGAGTTGTTACTCAAGTAGTGTTTTTTTTTGCATTTTGACGCTACGAATAAAACTAGGATTAGTCGAGCATTTTTAAAATAATTACACCAATGCATGCTGCTCTTTCCACGCTGATAGGCCCAGCCATGTTGACGACCATTTCAAACGCATATGAAAAAAATGCTCATTTAGTTAATTGAAATCAGTGAATTATTAGAATATTTAGGAGAGGAAAAAACTTTATTGGTCACGTAGGAGGCTTCCAAATTTTCGCAGAATGCCATCTTATTGTGTTTTGTAAGAAAAAAAATTGTGGAGTATCGTTTTTTTTTGTTTAAATACCAAATTTGTTTCGGCTATAAAGGCGTTTGTGCGAGGTGTTCGAAGCTCAATATTATTAGCGCAATTTTTGTGTCATATATGCTTCCAGAAATTTCACGATGCATGCTTTTTTTTTACTGCATTCCTTCCGTTATATTATTACATTAAGTATGAATGTTTGAGCAATCAGTACTTACTATATAAAAGGTCTGTTTCGGATTAAAAATATTAAAGACCACACGAATGTTTCTCAATCTTGGAGAAAAAAATAAGAAGTTCGGAAATCATACGATTTTCAAATCCAGTTAAACCTAAATATACGCATATAAATAATTATCGGTTATAACGAAGTTAGTGGGGAATCGGATTGCGCAGTGTTGAGAACATATGTTTACAACAAATTTTCGAATAAAACGAAACCGTTTTAATGTGAGATGCGACACTGTTACAACAATATCACACTGTCGCATTCCTTGTAATTAGAAGGAATAACATTCTTCGTAAATTTTTTGTTAACTAACAAACTCAGTGTTCACGCGATTAGAACACACATTATGGAAACACTCAACCGCCGCTGAAAGTTTTTGGGCCACATGCAAGCGAACACAGGTTATGAAGGTATACTATAGCAGGGCATGCGGCAGAACGTTTCGTAGACGTCCCGTAGGTGTACGAGTGCGGCAAAGCTCAGGTGTACGTCTGCGGCAAAGCTCAGGTGTACGTCTGCGGCAAAGAAGCCACATAACACGTTTTGTAATCCAAGGCGAGGCACCGCAGCCCTAGAAGAAAGAAGCCACTGTACGCGATAACCGTGCGAAAGTTATCCGGTCTGCAAAACAAAAAAAAACAAAAAACGCCAGGCCCACGTGGGACGCGCAGCACACAGTGACAGCGAAAGCTAAAAGAGTGGCCTTTCAGAGCCTTTTCTAAACACGCTTCGGGTAACTGCTACAAACACACTGCTGGGTACCCACTACGCTATAAATAATCGCAATATTTGTGTAGTAGGCCAGCATTCACTATGTTATCCTTCGAAGTCTATCCTTGTTGTTATCCATGCTAGCCTTGTTGAAAGCCAGCGCTCTTTTCTGTCCTTGTTTTTTTTTTTCGCTTCCGCAGTTACGAAGTAACTACCTCTAGGTTGCGCTGTTCCTGCATTCAGTTATATCCTTCGACATCCTTTGGAGAAGCGTGGTACCCGCTTAAAGCTTGTAACGAATTTTGTGTTGCATTCAGTGGCTGACAACGGTTAAGAATTACGCATGAAGTGGGTATGCGCCACAGTTATTAGGTGATGAAGAACAAGTTTTCTAAGGGGTGAAGCATTGGACCACCCAGTGGTTACGCAACTCGCATTGTGCGACACCTGGCTGTTCCTTTGATGTTCTAGAACGCTTTATTACTCATATTACCGTTATTATTTTCCCGAAATTAAGCCTGCCTAAGGCCAGTTTAAAAACGAGCTCCAAGCACTGTCGTAGCTCAGTGTAAGAGAATACTGGGCCAGCACGCAGTGGAGCCGGGTTTGAATCCAATTGTGTGTGTTTTTTTATTTCATTCGATAATGGTTACGGACACCGGCGGCAGCGGCGGACGATTACGGCGCCGCGTGTGGTCGTTATTCTCATCTCATAACAGCTATCGCTGTAAAAGTTTTGCAAATACGGTTTTCTATGTTCCTCACCACAGAGATGTGCAAGTGGTACGGGTGCATACACTACAACGCGCAGCGTTTACTGTGATTGATTGATTGATTGATTTGTGGGGTTTGACGTCCCAAAACCACTATATGATTACGAGAGACGCCGAAGTGGAGGGCTCCGGAAATTTTGACCACCTGGGATTCTTTAACGTGCACCCAAATCTGAGTACACGGGCCTACAACATTTCCGCTTCCATCGGAAACAGCGTTTACTATCCACTTGACCCGTTTACTACATCTCGCTAACACTTTATCATTGACAAGTAGACAAGAGCTGGCAAATATTGTTTATACTCCACGCTTCAGCACATGCTGTGGGATTGCCCGGCACAGTACAGACACACTAACGCCACGACCCTTTCGTCGAAGCTCCATGAGGCTCTGCGGAGTCCCGCTCTTGACGACCAAACCTGGGCGACCCAGCACGCCCGTGAGGCACCGTCGAGGTAAGCCCTTGACGTCCCCTCATGGAAAGCCTAGGCCCGGCCACCTAAACCTGCTGGTTTCTTTATAATAAAGTTTATTCCTCCTCCTCCTCTTCCTCCTCCTCCTCCATCGTGCAGCCAGCGTATCCGGGCCAGTAGAGGTCACTACTTGCGTACGTGACGACTTAGCAAACGCTTACTGCTCTTATCGGTTGTGGTATGTTGTGCTGTAATTGTTGCAGCGTTGTGAAAAATCCAGCAAAGCTACTATTTTCTTAACTACCTTGAGTTAACAGTTTCGTGCTACGTCACGCTATCAACGTTTATGCAAGTAGTACAGTATGAAAATTGAGATCTAAAACATCAAATACAAATCTGATTTCATGGCATGTGCCTCTTTACAACAGTCGCTACGCCCAAAAGTAGGCTCATGCACTATATGCCCATAGGTTTGCTCTTAAAGTGAGTCGCGCCACATAGTAGCCATGATATAAAGTGTAGGCGCCTCTATATTCTGTGCATGGATGTACGCGAACATATAGTACGCAGGTTTATTGTTCATCGGCACCACTATGTACACACTGATATTTCAGGACGTCATTCTGGGGTGCATTTGGCGCGGTAATCTCAGTGAGAAAATAGCACACGGTGCTATATCTTTATTTGAGCTTGCGATGGTAATAACGTTGATAACTATGTAATACCACTTCCCTATAGATAGTAACCGTAAGTTGTGGGTGTTCAATGATGGTACAGTCAAGTACAGCCGCTAACTGAGAAGTTGTTACTCTCAGGTTTACTGCATAAGTGTAATGGACGTTGTGACGAGCGCTTACATTCCCGAAGCTGGTAAATATCACCAATTTTTAATAATATATGTCCCCTTAGTTTTTTTTTTGTCTTGCATTTCCGTATTACAAAACATCGTATACTGAAGTATACGCATCTTTACCAGGCACCCGCAGTGAATGATCGTCCAATAATTCTGTTCGGACTTTTTTTTCTTAATTTCCAGATCAGACGCTTTCTTGAAACAACGGGCTAACTTCGCCCGGTTCAGCAAGGTTTTGGAAACCTCGCTGCAGTCGCAAAGCACCCGTTTGTTGAGGCTCGAGTTACCATTGCCGCCGTACACCAGAAAACACACAAACATCAGATGCAAACAGTAAATTAAACAATAAGGAACGTTTTTTTTAACTGGCTGTAGGGTGTTTTAATAGCATTCCATGTGGCAGTAATACATTTTTCAACGTGTTTGTACATAACACTGAAGGCTTAGGTAACGGTATACAGTCCTCGTCATGATAACATACATCAAGCAAGGGTCTATCTGCTTGGAGATCTTGCAGATAAAACCCGTATTGCAGATAACATCACAAATTCACAATCGATTATCCCAACCACTATCCTTCCCCCCCCCCTCCCCCACTCTGAGGTTAGTAAATGCAAATGTACACTGCAGGCATAAACCGAAAACACACAATTGTTATTTCAAGTGCATAGTGATATAGTAGGATCTCTACAACCGGGATGCCAATATAAATGGCCGTCTCATTAAGAAACAATTACTATATGACCATTAGCAAATACACAGGTAATGCAATACAACTATGTGTGGTTATGCGGGATTTCAGTTAGAAATAATTTATGTGTGACCTGTAACATCTATGCTGGGTGAACCAGTACTATCACACAATTTTTTTTTGAAGTTAAGAGCGCAGAGTATTACAGAAAAATAACGATCTAGTTAAAATGAGTGACGAGGCGTTGTTGCGCCCTGTTTAACATCTGTAATCAACACACCGGAAGAAGGATTCTCTTACGATCATACACATTCGTATGGGTTTTAGTGCGCGAAAATGAGCGATCATATGGCGTTCTTGGACGCACAGACGTTTTGGGAAGTGGCTGCTTTTAGTTTTAACGGGGAATATTATTTCAGTGTGCTGTTTACCAGAGTGGTACTTATGGGAGTGTCGCCACTTCTTTCAAAGGGACGCTAACGTTAAGCATCGAATCAGCTTCGACAGGCAGGTTATTCATTCAGAACTCTATGGTCATTGAACTCTACGAGGATCGGCCCACAATCGAACGACGATTAGAAGGGTAAGCGAAGACCAGTGTTTCAGGCTTGATTCATCAGGCCAAAACTTCAGCACACTCACATCAGTGACGTCACAAACTTTAGCACACTCACATCAGTGACGTCACAAATTTTTAAGTCTCTTTTTCGTATCTTGGCCACATTAACCCAATAAAAAAATTCTTAACCTTGGCATGATAAGGCTTTGAATCCCTCGCAGCACTATGTAAAGAATTTTTTTCACAGGTAAATAATTGCACAGGCGCTAGCAATCACCGTCAGTGTATATGACGTCACGGTCGGATGATGCGGGAACCTCAACGTGACGTCATCAGGTGCTTTTCTTTCTTCTCACGTATTTTCTAACTCGCCCAGCGTCGTTTCGAGGTAAGAGTGACGCTCGCGGTATTGTTAAACTGTAATTTGCTAATACGAGAAAAACTGACTGTCTTTTTGTGTCCCTTTAAAGAGACACTAAAGAGCAAGACGATTTTTCGCGTACTGCTAAAGTACCATTTCACAATGCCGAAAACACCTCTCCAAGCACGACGCGACGCTTGGTAAGCAAAAAAAGAAAAAACGCGCGAAAGGAAAATTCGGGTGGAGACACCACCGTGAGAGTGCCGCACCGAACACCATTACGTCACAAATTTTCAAGGCGCCTGCTGGGTCCTACGTAGATTACAATCAACAAAAATGAAGTCTGTGGGTGCCGTAGACCTAGCACACGAAGTCTGAGGAAGTTTCACCGAGCCAATCTCACAAAAATACCCGAAGTGCGTTATGAAATTTCCGACGTCACACGTGGAGAACTCGGCGCGAAATGAAAGAAAAAATGAAACATCACCCTTGACTTTCTCCTCTAATAATGAACCTATTGCAGTGAGACATATGGAATTGAAATTCTTAAAGTGCAGTTTGTCAATATATATAAACGAAGTCATCGTTTCTTTGTATAGTGTCCTGACAGGAATCAAGCTGGTCATTCCAGGACCGTCAAATTTGTGTGCGACGCTAGCAGTGTCTTAGGTGATGTCAACAGGCAGTAAGAAGTGTACATGACACCTTAACTGCAAGCAGATAACCGCAAGTCAACCATTAACACTCACAAAGAAAGCTTGCATGCGTGCGTAAGTGGCGATCAACAAGTGCGGGCAGTTGAGAGAGCAAGACGGCTACACGTGTTCGCAATTGCACTATATATAGCACGTTGTACACACTTAACACGCTCTTAAACTATCTCGATTAACATACAAGGTTAGCCGAGTTTCGTTTGATTTATGCTCGTTTTCGGGGGCGGCCGGTTTCGACACACCGCTAACCGACTCGAACCGCAAAGCACGTCGAACGTCTACAAGCATATATACTCTTTCGCTTCTCACAAAACCATGTAGGCGTAGCCAAAGGCAGGTTACTTAACGAAATATTATATACCAATAACAGAATCCTTATAAATTAGATTATTGTATTAGCGCAACTATCATTGATAAAAAAGTACACATGGGCTTAAAAAGGTTCGTACGGAATTCACTTGTTATTTCTCGAGTTAAGCAAAAACGCAACGTCGCCTTTAGCGTAAAATATGCCCCCACCAATAGCGTTCCCGGGAGAATTCGAACATATCAACAGACGTGCTTTGTTTGTTATTAGCACTATAACTAATCACTTCAAGAATAGTACCCGAAACGCATACAATTACAGGGATTCTTTCGGAATATTCCGACAGAAAAGTATACAGTCAGCGGCAAATGTTTAGAGGCCACGAGACCCAATAAAAGGCCGTATATTACCGAAGGATCGGCTGGAACCTTTATACTTTTATACCTAGCCTGATTTAAAACTCGCCAAGAACATGTCGTGTGCAGTTCGACCAAATACAGACGCAAATTGGAGGAAAATTCAATTTTTTTTTTCAGGCGTATAGTGATCTCTAAACTTCCTACGCGAACTGCACCTAGAACTTCCTGTTCAGAGAGCGCTTTATGATATGCTCAAGATCCATACACAAGATTATGAAATGATCTAAAAAAAAAACGAGGCACAGCAAAAAGGAATGGCACAACGATGAGATGAAAATAAACAGCTTCGAAACTTGCACACCAGCGAAGGAAAGAGTCATGTCAACAGGTTACGGTTGATTAACGACTAAGACTGCCTGAATGCTATTTAGTAAAAGATGAAAAAAAAAGTTGAAGGTAATATGAGCGCCGGAAATGAGAATGAACACAGCTTCGATCACTTGTGTACAGAATGTGTCGCGCGAAATTAACAACACTGTTTTAAGCATTCTCGCAGTTGTTGAGTTTGCTGCAGGTTCACTTGGGAAACGCTTCTTAGGATGACGGTCCGCGACGAACGACTTCCTGCATCGACAGGTCGTAGCGATGAGCTCGAGCATACCGCACACAACTTGGGAAAACTGCAACGATAGAAAATGGTTTTCAAGTCAGCGCACAAGCAAGGAAATACTAGTACTGCAAGGCTATTTGATTTCAGAAACAGCAGCAGTTCTCTGAAATATCTTTAACCGAAGAAAATAGATATAACTTTCTAAAAAAACTTATACCCACGTTATCTCTAACGTTATAACTAACAACACTGTCATCGAGCTGCAAGAGGCCAAGCAAGATTTATCGGCTTCCATGTTCTGAAAGGAGAATAACGGCCATCTTTGTTGGGAGAACACACCGCCTGTAGACTGTGTGTGCTCCCCGAGTGTGCTCGTGATTGTGTGTACCTTCTCATCTTTCTGCAACCTTTTTTCTCCCCTTTATCCCTTCCCCAGTGCAGGGTAGCAAACCGAATGTGCGTCTGGTTAACCTCCCTGCCTTTCCTTGCACCTTTATCTCTCTCTCTCTTTTGTGCGGATGCGCGCTGAATGCACACTTCCCCGCAGTGAAGCGTATGCAAACTTACTTTCCAACATTGCAGTCACAGATAATTGTGATTGTACATTATGTTTTTCTCTGTTTCAGTTTGCTGTACGCACGATCGTGCATAGTGTGAAATGTAAGAGAAACGGCCCAATAAGGCAAACCAACATACTTAGCCGCATCTCCTGGGGCTATGTATGTAACATTGAGAGCCTCAAACAACGTGGCTGAAAAAAAAAAGTGGCCGTGAACTACATAGCCAGAAAATGGTGGCCACTTTCAACGCATAGGAAATGCATACCATGACGTTTCGGCCTTTTCCTCTAGTGCTCTCCGTTTTCTGCAGCAAGTTGTATTCTTTCCCCTTTCTTTTAATCCTATGACATAGTCGGCACTAGAATGCTAGCTTTAGTGCATCTGCATTCATGATAAGTGCCGGAAATCACGATACACAACGATTATGTTAAATGCCTTAATAGACATTCAGAGGGTATATTTAGAAAACATAAAAGGAACGAAGCAAAATGCAGTTCAGGTATATATACCGGCTGGTGTGAGTTTGCTTTCTAAGCACCTTGAAAGAGAAGCCTGCTGGGCCATCACGTTCCACCAGAGTGTCCGAGAACGCCAGCTGGCTCTCACATATCGCTTCTACAGTGAACTTAATTTCTGCGTGCCTAAACTATAAATCGGCGCACCCTGTTTCCCAAAGGAGGTACTTTGTCGGCTCTCTCATTTGACGGGCGGAAAAGGTATGCACGACTGGGGAAGACCACGCTTTGGACAATGCACTGGTACGGTAGAAGCTGAAGTGATGTGGGCACCCAGAGTACCTAATTGACTCAGTAGGGCACCAGATGGCGACGCCGATGAATGCACCGTGTAGGAAACCGGGCTTGCTACACCTACACAGCCTCACAACAAATATTTTTGTCCCGAACAGGCCAGCATCTAGGTTTTTTAGCAGTTTCTGCATCGCGGTGAATATTCTCGCTTACGTTCTGTTGCACTCGGCTCACTTTCTGCATAGTATTTACCGCTGAGGTATAGCTGTATATAAAGTACACTGAATACAACGAGTGAAAGTACACACTGGACTTCACGTGTACGTCTTTCGTAAAAAAAGTGCACGCGCAAAGCGCGTTCCACGGACGCGGCATTCTTTTCTGCGGTGCGAGCGCAAAAGCAAACGAATACGAAACAAAACCCCGAAACACAGGCGGCTGAACGTGCGTGTCGTGGTCGAGCCAGTGACGAGAGCGACGGCCCCGCACGCACCAACGCGCATTTCTGCGGCCACAGCCATCGCGCACGCACACAGCGGACGCAACCACGTCAGCGTGCGTTCTGCGTCGCTGCGTCCCTTCACAGAGTGACGCGTTCGCGGAATTGAGTATATATATATATATATATATATATATATATATATATATATATATATATATATATATATATATATATATATATATATATATATATATATATATATATATATATATATATATATATAGTGTGCGCTACGTTGGTGTTAAAAAACAAAGCCCCGGTTTGCGTGTGGGGGGGGGGGGGAAGTGAGACGAGAAGAAAGAAGGGTCGTGGCTGCGTTGATTGATATGGCGTGGTGGTTGGCCACGTTACTGAGATAAACTACAGCAGCGTGGTCTGGAATCAAAGGGACGCTAAAAAGCCGAAAACACTTTTTTTATCCGCATCAGAAAATCACAGTTTCCGAATACCGAAAGCACCACCGATGCCCCGAGAAGGCGGGTGCCCGTTAAAGAACCGCAGGTGGTCAAAATTTCCGGAGCCCTCCACTACGTGCATCTCTCATAATCATATGGTGGTTTTGGGACGTTGAACCCCACATATCTATCTCGAGAAGGCGTTTGGTGAACGATAAAACGCGCAAGAAAGAAATTACGGCTGGCGATGCCTCCATGACGTTTCCACACTAGCTTGTGGTGACTTAAGCAATTTTCAAGACGGCTGCTAGGTCATATCTAATCGTTTGTCGATGAAAAAAAATTATTTACATTGTGTTTCAATGTACACAAATTCCTGACACGGCGATGTTTGGTAAATTTCGTTGAACCAAAGTTACCGAAAGACGTGAATTGTCTTTAATATTCGTGTCGCAACATTGAGGTTCAGGTGTTGAAATTCCGGCGTAGAATTCAAAAATAAAATTTTGACATTCATTTCGTTTTATTAATTAACCTTATTAATTATTCAGAGCGAGGACCTTGGCCTCCCCGCTCCGATGTCGAATGTCCTATTGGTCGAAAGCTTGTTTCATCCGCTAGACACAAGCTAACGAAACCAACAGACAATAACGCTAAGGAAAGTATAACGCATGTTACTTGAATGTTTTAATTGTATGGAAATTATGAGGTCAATGACAAAAATTGAGTGGATTTAGAATAAACTCACCGTAGTTATGAAGCAGAACCTAAAAACTTCGGATGAAGCGTCCGAATATCCAAACAATTCAGCTATAGAAGCGGTCGCTTTCCCATCTACTTTATCTGATGTTTATGTCTCTGCAACCCAGGGAGTGTACGCCAGCGCCACTCACAGCCACGTCGGCGAGTGTGGAAAACTTTTGTTTCCAGCTAACGTGAGGTAGCATGTGATCTTACAAGTAGCTGGAAGCAAGCCAATAAACTGTCGTATAGAACCTCAGGCTATAACTAGATCCTCACTCGCTGTGAACGAACAAAAGAGGGGGGGGGGGGTATTGATCGAGTGCTTGTTTCTTTTGTGAGAAACAACCTTATGAAAACCAACATGCCATGCGAGCTAAGGCAACACTGCAAAATAACCAATGGGGGGATCACAATGTGTTTCCTAAAATTAAATAGACGGGACTCTGGTGCTGCAACGGAGGATTACATTGTGTTTCCTAAAATTAAATAGACGGTACTCTGCATGGCGCTGCGATCGTTGAGCGGCCATGGGAATGTTGGGTAGTACACGGATCTGACTAGTTTCCGCGCTTGCAGACTTCTAACGCACTTGTGGCTTTGTTTATTGCTGTGTTTTGATTTTGATTTGAGTAAAAAAAAAACGAACGGTTGTGAACTTCAAGAGCCGAGTTGAAATGGTGAGCCGGAAAGGTTGATGTAGTGAAGTGCGACAGCTGAGCATTTGCTGATCTTTGTTACGTGACTAAGCAGCTCCAAGCCATGTGAAGCCAAACGGAGCCGAAAGTACGAAGATTAGACAAATCCACGTAGTACCCATCATTCTCATGCTCACTGAAGCGCCGTGCCTTGCAGCTCCCATACACAACCAGAGCTCCCTGTAGTGTACCTATAACTCTATAGTAAGCTATATAGAAGATTACGCAACCATAGAGTTTCTCAAAATTAAGTAGAGGACACTCTGGCGCTGCGATCGTTCAGCGACCATGGGAATGATGGGTAGTACACACATTTGCCTAGTCTTCGTACTTGCGGGCGGCGAATCGTACGTGCGGCTTCGTTTATTGCTGTGTTTCGATTTTGTTGTGAAAGAAAAATTCATCCCTTTTGAGCTTCGTGACCCAATTTGGAAAGGTAATTCGAAAAAAATAACAGGATGGTGAAGCGCAATGGCTGAACATTTGCTGATTTTCGTTTCGTGAAAAAAACAGCTTCAAGCCACACGAACACACAGGGAGCCAAAAGCAGGCCAGAAGTACGAAGTTTCGACAAATGTGTGTACTACCCATCATTCCAATGCTCGCTGAAGTGCCGTGCATTGCAGCTCCCATAGGATGAAGGGATGGATGGATATGGCTGTACCCTTTAGATCGGGCGGTGGCTTGCGCCACCAAGCCGTAATACTTAATGAACCAAAAACTAGATTTATTTTTTTTCTTTAAAAAGTGAGTTTGAGGATTCGTACTTTGCAGTGAATGGTATAATTTTTCACTCGTGCCTTAACTTTAGCCACCAATCAGATAACCTCCTTCTAGTTAAGTCTACCCGCTTAAAGTCTATTTTGCCCTCCCGAAACCCCAGTGCTTTGAAAAACTCTGCGCCATCATCCTGAACTATAGGGTGAAGCCCTTTACAGAACATTATCAAGTGTTCGGCAGTTTCTTCTTCCTCTCCACACGCACTGCATACTTTGTCTACCCCTTCGTATTTGACCCGATATGTCTTGGTTCGCAGTACTCCCGTCCTGGCCTCAAACAGTAGAGAACTACCCCGAGTATTATCATAGATCCTTTCCTTGGCAATTTCCTGCTTAAAAGTTCGATAGATCTCTAGTGCGGACTTCTTAATCCTGCCCATTCTCCACATGTCAGTCTCCGTTTCCTTCACTTTCTTCTTAACCGATAGTTCTTTTTGGTTTGGACACCTGCTGTTTTCTAAGTATTTACCAGTCAATAGACACTAGCGCCAGAGCTCCCTCTAGGGTATATATTGGGAAACTCTATGTACGCAACCATGCACGTTCGCGCCACGCACCTGCTCAGTGGCCAGGTGACGCGTGGTCAGTAGACCATGACCTCGCACAGGACGGCCGCGTAGAGACGGCCCTTGCGGTTGTGCACGCCGCTGGCCTTGAGGTAGACGTATCGGCCCTCCATGTCGTCGGGGCACTCGAAGTGCAGCCGCCGCCGAGACAGGGCCCCGTGCAGCCGCGACACCGAGGCGCACTTGTACGCGTTGGGGATCTCCTCCAGTCGCGGACGGTCCACCACGTACGCCGTCAGCTTGTCCAGGTTGGACATCTCGTGGTACAGCTTGCTACGCTCTGCGGCCGCAGAGAGAGAGAGAGGATCCATCCACGAATCGAAAGCAAATAGGTTTTCCCTTTTTTTTTCTTCTTTCGTTATCTCATACGTCTTATCAGTAATCTCGTCTTTACCTTATTTTTCATGTGCTTTATAAGGCTTGTGCAACAGAATGTAAGTAGTTACACAGGGCCGCCAGTCCGAAGCACCGCCATTATGAGCAAATATAATCTAAACGTTGCTATAATCAGTGATTATTTGTCTACACTCTTATGACAAACCAAAACACTGGTTTGTGAAAACACCCTTATCGTATAGGGTGACAGTTATAGCCACGGCGAGCACCCTTAAGGTTGCAAGCTGGTTTACTATCTATCTATCTATCTATCTATCTATCTATCTATCTATCTATCTATCTATCTATCTATCTATCTATCTATCTATCTATCTATCTATCTATCTATCTATCTATCTATCTATCTATCTATCTATCTATCTATCTATCTATCTATCTATCTATCTATCTATCTATCTATCTATCTATCTATCTATCTACCTATCTATCTATCTATATGTCTGTCTGTCTGTCTGTCTGTCTGTCTGTCTGTCTGTCTGTCTGTCTGTCTGTCTATCTATCTATCTATCTATCTATCTATCTATCTATCTATCTATCTATCTATCTATCTATCTATCTATCTATCTATCTATCTATCTATCTATCTATCCTAATCCACAGAGTCGCCACTGACCGTGCTGTTGCTTGGCCTGCCAGGTGAGCACCACGAGCCCCCGCACCCGCTGCCTCTTGGCCAGGTCGACCATCCAGACGGGCTGGTCGACGAAGTAGTTGTCCAGGATGGCGCAGCTGCGCGGGGGCTGCGACGTGCTCGCGTCGCCGTCCACGGCGAACGACGAGTGGCCGTCGGTCCACTGGGCGAACGCGTACCGCCGGTCGTTCACCCACGTCTCGCGGCGGTAGGCGAGGTTCTCGGCTGCGGGAATCGCAAAGGCGTAGTAAGGATTTCCACGACGAGTCTACTGGAGCTTCGCCTTCAGCCATACTTTACAAGCCCCTCCACACACACACAAAAAAGAAACAATACAAATGAGTGACGAGAAAGAAGGGGAAAAAATCCACTTAACGTTTTTTGAGCATGGCCAAAAAACACGGCCGATCGGTAGTGGAGGTTCCCACGAACACGTGAGCCAAATAATATAGAGGAGCACGCGGCCTACAATTCGCAATAAATTATCGAAGTCAGCTAAAAATTACTTTCTCGTTTTTTGACAAGTGACGGAAGACACTAAAAATTACTCGTAGAAAGCCATATATCCCTATAGTTATAGCACGAGAACAGAATGAAGACACAGGGACAAGAAGGACACGAAGGACACATTGGCCGATTTGAGCATGGCGCGCTCGGTCGTCACAGAAATCGTCGCAAGAGGCCGCGACTGGTCCACGCGCACGCGCGCGATCACACTAAAAAAAAGCGTATCCAAAGACAAAAAAAAAGTGCGCAAGGTCACGAGGCACGCATGTCGTATATTTTTTTTTTTTTGCCCCTGCCTTCCCTCCGTGCGTAGCATCCAGTGCTTTTGTGGGGACGAGAAAGAGGGAATGCGTTTGTAGCGTGCGACAAGTCTTTGTAACTCCGCTCGTACTGGACGAATTCTTAAAATATTTGCTGCGTTGAACTCGTGTGGCAACAAGCTTTTTATAGTTAATCCATTCTATGGTTACTTGAAGAAGTGTTTTGGATGCCCTTTAAGAATGTCATAGTAGAAATCAAGAATAAGAAATTGACATGTGCCGACTCTTAGCGCGTAGGCCGGATAACCACTGGTCATTAGGGGTAACTGACTGGCGTACCAGAGAAGGCAAGCGCATGAGAGGCAGACGGAAAGTTAGGCAAGCCGATGAGATTTAAATGTTCGCAGCTATAACGTAGCAGCAGAAAGCACAAGACCAGGTTGACTGGCGGAACGTAAGAGAGGCCTTTTCGCTGCAGAGAGGCCTTTTCGCTGCAGTAGGCGTAGTCAGGCTGCTGCTGCTACTGCTGTTGCTGCTGCTGCTGCTGCTGCTGCTGCTGATGATGATGATGATGATGATGACGACGACGACGACGACGGCAACGGAGAGAAAGAGAGACAGGTTTATTTACAGAAAGGCAGAGAGGTCGGCCTGAGCGATAGATTGCTCTAGCCTGCTAATCGACACTGGGGGAGGGGAAAGGGGAGAAGAAAAACTAATGTATGACGATGGTGAGATAGAGAGGTGAGTATATAGAGTATATATAGGTATAAACAGAGGTGTATATATAGAGGTGAGATATATAGTATTTATATTCTTTCTTGCTGAGAAAAACATTTATAGCCACGCATATAGTCCAGTTGCTTCCAAAAATGCTAAAACCGCTCTTATGATCACAGTTGCACTGTAGGTGTCTGCCCAAGGGCCCAGCAAGGTCTCATCAGTTAATGACCTAATGCGATATCGTTCAGTAGAATAAACCAGTGTTTGTCGTTCACGTGCGTATGCTGGGCAGTCACAAGATATGTGCTCAAGTGTTTCTGGCACATCGCAGTGCTCACAAATAGGACCGGTGTCACTGCGACCGATGATATGTGCGTAGCGTGTTGTGTACGCCACACCAAGACGAATGCGGTGGATCGTACTTGCGATGTGCCGTTTCAAATTAGGGGGCATGCGGAACCTTGTTTCCGGGTCCCATTTGTGAAGTCGCCGGTGTCGCCGTTCCGGTTTGGTCCAGTGCTGAAGTGTGTGCGCAGCGAAGCAGGGCGTTCGTGTAAGCCCGTGAAAACGCAATGCGTACTTCAGGAGCACTGCTTAAGGCATTTTTAGCTTCAGCGTCTGCCTCTGTTTCCTATCATGCCGCGATGCGCGGGATTTCAGATTTCATATATTTTATTGATACGAATACGAGAATGTGACATGTGTTTAGTATACAAAAGGAGGTCCCAAAGTCAAACACTGTATCGGGAATCCACTGGAAAGTGATAAGATGGCCATTTGTTGAAGCAACCTGAATAAGTTCTGCAATTTTCATTGCCAAATGGTAACACTGATCTTGCCTCATGATTCAAATAGTGGTTTGCAAAGCGGGTTTGGCATTACAGAAAATCGTCCGGTCTCGAGGTTGCTTTCCCGAAGTAAATCTTATTGACTCCCGGATAGCGACAAGTTCTGCGGCAGTTGATGTGGTTATATCGTCCACTTTGAATCGCCGAGCGATATCCACGTCTGGGATGACAAAGGCTGCGGCGGAGGTGTTTAGTGTGGTGGACCTGTCGGTGTACACGTGCAGAGAATCACCGTACGTTGTATAAATGTGATGTAAGGTCAGTTGTCTGAGGCCAACAGAAGAAACGAGTTACTTCTTCGTAATTCCAGGTATCGTGAGACAAACAGGTGGTTTAGGCAGGACCCATGGAGGCACCGCAGAACATTCGGCGGGGAAAACCTTGATGGTAGAATATTCTCATGCCGCGATATCACTCTTGAGAAACTTCACTCTGGTTGAGTGGCGGGTAGTACTGATAGTGGGTGCCGTGTGTGCCAGCTCAGCAATCGAAGGTGAACTCTAAGTGGCTCGCAGAGCATGTATACACTGATGGGACAAGCCCGAGCCTCTGCGATTGTCCCATTTGTTGAAGGTCAGCGCGGTAGACCCAAGCATCTTCGTAAGCATTGAGCTTGAACACTCTCTAGCGCCTTCACACAGCTAGGTCTCATATTGGAGAGCACCGGCATGCTGTATCGCACGTATCCAACAAATAGAACATTGTACATTTGAAACAGCGATGATTCTGATGGGCCCCATCTTGCTCCTGCCACGTGGCGAAAAACGAGAGCAAAGCTCTTCAATTTAGATTTAAGCACTGCGACATGCCTCGTCCACGATAGATCTCTGTGTACGACAACCCCAAGAAACTTGTGGTGCGTTACATCAGGTATCGCTGTCCCATTATTAAATATCAGGTATTGCGACATATGCTTGCGCGTGAACGCCAGCACTGCGCGTTTGTCGATTGGTCGCATTTGTCGCATTGGTCGCACTGCGCATTTGTCGATTGTCGATTGGAGTGGTCTCGAACCATCTTCCTCAGGATACTCATTCAATTCCTCATTTTGGGACATACCTTTGATGTGGCGTCGTGGGCGCCTGAGCAGTTTTGGCATTTGGCCACAGCATTGCAGTTATCACCATTATAGAGGCCACCTCAGTGCTTGCAGGTTACTGCAACCTTCCAACTGTGCTAACGTGCCCAAAGTTCATGCATTAATGACATTGCAGAGGTTTCGACACGTGACGACGTACCGAGTGCCTCACGTACCCAACTTTTACATATGTGGATAACGTCTCCGACTCAAACCTTCCAAAGCGGTGGAAATCAAGCACGGGAGCCGATGATTACAGCATTTATTTGAGACTATAATATGTTATCTCTTCCTCCACATCGTGTATAACTCCTGTTCTCGTTTTCTTTTGTCGTACGTGGAGAATGCGCGAACCGGGATGTTTACTAACTGAACAATCGCTTTCAGCTTGTCCAGTAGGGCCTTCGTAGTGACCTCCACGGACAGGTTGTTCTTTCGAGTATTTATGCGTATTTCTACGAGTTTCCCTGGGGCGACGAGCTCAAAGTACTCCGACAGGCTCTGCCTATTCAGAGAGTTCAAGATGCCTGTCTTTGATGTCGGCACATACGAAATGGTGTACGACCGCATGCTACTCGCTTTTGTCTGTGCTTGCCGGCCAGTCGACGATGTCCGGCTGATTTTCCTCTTCAGGCGTCGGATTGGTACGTCCACGTAGTCACTGTCCGAAGCCATATATTCAGCGGAGGTGTCATCAGAAGTGTCAAAGTGGACCACGCTTGGGCCAGGGTGAGAACTTGCGTCAGACGCACTATATGATGTGGTCGGCACGGTCCCGGTTGCTGGAGCGGGTTTCGGTTTCCCATTCTAAGTGAAAACGTCCCTCCGAGTTGTGTCGATTATGGAAAAATCTTGGAAAAAGAATGAGAAAACTCACAGTGCTCGAAGCAGAGGCTGTTCTTTATGACCACTTCTTCTTCCTGCTCAGTGATGATGGAAAAACAATGCTCTGGCGAGGACGCGTGATGTACAGTTGAGCGAAGTTCAATAGACCCCAGGGGAAAATTCGTTAAAGTGAAATTTTGGTGAGCGGAAATAGCTATGTTGGAATATGTCAAAAACTAACGAAAACATGAGCTGTCCATGCGAAATTCGAACCATTTTATTTGCAATGATGCTTATTTGAATGTGAATTTTCACTTATTGGGCATGTTTTGATTAATGTAGCAACATTTTGGTGCACTTATACACTCAGGGCTGACGTGGTCATGAATCGAGTCACCCTGTTTAAGTTCGCATAACAATATACGGTGCAACACTGCTGAGCAACGAAAAACCATCTTTCTTCAAGTACATCTGGGCTTTTATAGCTAAAATTCTTGTTGCTTCCTTTACAATGGTTACTTGTTCCCAAGGTTGGACACTCGCTACAATCTCTCCTGCAGACAGAGTGGCGGAAGTCTCGACATGAGAATCAGAGGCGGCATAATCCTCAGAACGCAAGGTGCTGTCTCTGTCAAGTCTTTCAGACAATTTCTGATCAATGTGACTTGAGTGGCATTGGATAGTGTCACAAAATACGTTCGTAGAAGCGAAATGTTTTTGTCCTAATTTGGATATGCTGAAACGCTTTAGCGCTGGGTACATGGGTGCTTCCGCGGGTGATTTCAAAAAACCCCAGGCCTGCGCGGAAGGCGCAGCACAGTCATAGCGAAAGCTTGCTCGCTTGGTTGGTTGGTCCCTAAAGGAATGGCTGAACCCACTACGGGGGATCGGCCATTAATCGCGCGGCAGTGGGATACAAAATAAATAAAACACAGTAAAATATATGAAATAGACTAAAGACGAAAATAACTAATGAGTATGCACTTATGAGATTAGCATGGTAGCCGGTTTGATTCTTTTATATAGTTATATATGGCTCCATATATGCCCCTGTTGCCATACCCTAGTTCCGAAGCCCCTGGGGAGAGTAGTACCGTGTCAGACAGCTCAAGCCCGTGTTTTTGGAAAGCTGGTATTAGAAATTTTTTCCTTAAATTTTGACACCTGCGGCATTCTGTGAAAAAGTGCTCTATAGTTTCTGTTTATGTACAATAGTGACAATGAGGGGAAGGAACAAAACCAGGTTTGTATAAATAAAAGATTAAATGTGGAATCCTCCATCACAATTTAGTGAATGTCACTCCGAATTGTCTTGTTGCACACCAAGCGCTGTACCACTGAAACTTAAGGTGCTGAAAGTCTGCGCCATTTAGAACAGAAGAGTTTGTGTGTTCCTGGCGTATACAGGAATTCCGAAATCGCGTGATTGTATATAAGCAGCAGGGTCTTAGAATATTCAGGATGGGGCCCTGAATTGATTCTGCCGCCAGTGTGTCCGCCGCTTCATTTAGTATTAGTCCAGTGTGACCTGGCACCCAAACCAATCGGATAACACGAACGTGACTGGGTATATACGTATGGAATTCTAATAAACAAGGCGATGTTTTTGGTGCTGTCAGAGCAGTGCAAACTGACAAAGAATCAGTTAGTATAACAACCGAATAGATATATGCTGGTAGCTTGCGTATGGCCAGAATCACTGCAATTAATTCTTCCAAGAATATTGGCGTAAAATCGAGCAGTCGCAGTGAATAAGACCAATCTAATGCTGTTGAGTAGATGCCCACTCCTGCTTTTTCGGCATTAACGGGAGCATCTGTGGCTATAACTGAACTTATCTGTAGGCTATTGAGATGGTCTCCGAGCAACCCTTTCAAATATTTTATCGGCAAAAGTTTAGTATTTTTAGGAAATATATTGTCAAACTCTATTCTGACCGTAGGATTCCGTACCTGTGAGATACTGAAATCACGAATTCTTAGCCCTAATGGGTGTAAGAGTTCTTGCACATAAAAGCTTGCTTGCTTGCTTGCTTGATCTTTTTTTTTTGTGGCACCCACCCACTAAGGGGGATTGGCCAAGAAGCCAGCTGTTAATGCAAGTCATTACCTTTTTATTATCCAAGCTAGCGGAATAGAATTACTTTGTTTTGACTTGGTGGGATTAATTCGGCACAATGTGAAAAAAAAAGGATCCAAAGAAGAGAAATAATAAAATTTGTTGAATATCTGAGGTGTAATCGTTATATGAAATTCTTCTGAAGGTCAAGTCACTACAGTGTAATAGCTAAATATTAAATGTTAGATTGGCTAGTGAAAATTGAGAGCTGATCAATGGCTCAGCGAAGAAATCTTCTTGTGTTACACATGAATTCGCAGAGAGCCCCGCAGATGTTCCGGTCACTGAGTCCTAATGAAGCAGCCCCAAAAGACAAAATATCAGGAGTAGTAAGTGATATTCCTAGTTTATTGAAATTAAATTTCGAAACAATTTTTTTCTTTGATGTTTAAAACGGTGACATGGCCTGGGGCGGTGGCGTGTATGGTTGCTTCCAGCTGGACGGCACCGCGGGCTGTCTACGATGGGCCCACGTGGTGAGTTATGCGTTTGCGACACTGGTTTTGCGATGCTGGCTACACTTAACTATGCTAATCAACCGGTATACATAACGACGTGAGCCCGGTGCTAAAACCGGCGCCATCGAAGCAGCGGCGTAAAAAAAGAAGGAAAAAAATTGCAGAATTTTAGCGCAGCAAAAACATCGACAAATCGTTGTCGTTTTGGCTAGGATCACGTCGGAGAGAGCGACATTAGAGGCCAACTGATAGGACGGGACGCGCATGCGCACCGCAGCAGGCGTCTCGTCGCTAGATGGCGCATCTATGCCTTCGGTCACGTGATCCCGTGGTCTGGAAACTTATGCTTACGCCTGTACATATTAATCACCGACACCACTAAATGGGTAGACGTACTGCAGCAGAGAACGAATCCGAGGACTTTTTTTCCGCTTTCCATAGTGGGGCACATAGTGCTATAAATAGTTTGGCGTGTGTCGCATAGATTTCGGCTAACAGCGCGAAATGACCACGTTCATTGGGAGCAGGAAATTCGGTGGGGGGCCAGCAGTAGAAGGTTGATACTCCGCGTTGCGCACACATCCTGTCACCCAACGCGTTGCATCATATACGCGATCGCTCACGTGACTTCACGAAGGCCACGTCATCGACGTGCTTACGCATACTTATGCTGGTTTAAAGACTGAGAAATACCTTACACATTCTCCCACTAAAGGGAACCATGCGAAGAATCGCATTTGTCCGCTTGAAGTTCCGTTCTTCACGGGCACCTTTCTTGGTGTTAACACTTCCTTGCAAGTGGAGCACACCATGGACTCACTGTAGTTTCTGTTACTGTTACTCGTCCTGAAATCCTTATGGAGCATGCCGACCCACAAGTCGCGGAATCGAATCCCGGCTGTGGCGGCTGCATTTTCGATGGAGGCAGAGATGCTGTGGACCCGTGTGCTCAGATATGGGTGTTCGTAAGAGCACCCCAGGTGGTCGAAACTTTCGGAGCCCCCCACTACGGCGTCTCTCATTATCATACAGTAGTTTCGGGACGTTAAACCCCACATATCAATCTTTTCAGTGCACGCGATGCGGGTTCATCGCCGTGCGACGCGTTGTGGGCCACAGGATTGACGTACGGGCCAATTTCTCACGAGAGTGGCCCGAGGACGTTTATGCATTAGAAATAATGTATACAGCCGCACTCAAAAAGCGGTGGGAAGTCAGAGTATTGTTTAACCTGCCCTTTGGCGGCACTGGCGTTGACGGGCAAGCAAGCACTGGCGTTGCAAGCGTGCAGCGTGCTCAGATTCCATAGCGGGAAAGGAAAACTTCGTTTGTAATGCAATGATGCTCTCTCCCAGGCTCCATTTCCTCCTCATCACCCTCGCTTGCCATACTTACCTGTCGCTATGCTGTACACGGTTATGCAATGATTAACCCTCACCTGGTACTCACTCTTACATTTCTTCTCCTCTCCCTCTCTCCTCTCTATCTTTCATCTCCACATCCCCCTCCTATGCGCAGGTTAGCAAACCGGCTGTCTATAGGCTGGTTAACCTTCCTGCCGTTCTTTTCCTCCTATTTTCCTTCATTCTTCTCTGCAACACTTCCCTTTTCCCTCTTCTTGATACGCTATGGTGTGCACGGCCACGGTATGCTTTACAGTGCCCCTGCTCTTCACCATCTTTTACCTTTCCCATCATACTATACGACACACGGCTATCGGCGGCTATACTATACATAGTTATTGCATGTTTTACCCTCTCCTTGCCCACGCTTGCTTTTCCCGCCACCATTCTGCACTACACTATACACGGTTATTTTGTATATTGTTTTTCATACGTGGCACAATACATGGCTATGCTATACTTTACTCTTCCCTTCCTACTTTCCCTCACCCTCCCTTTACCGCTTCATCACCACACTAGGCAATACATGGCTATGCCATACATGCCCAAGCCTGCATGGCACCAAACGATGACATGAGACGACGGCCAATGACAAAATGACAACAGACCACAGCCCGGACGCCTACAGTACATTTAAAACCAAGGCGACGCTCAACGTACCACACCTGGTCTTCGGCGCACCTTGCGACAAAAATCAAGTGGCAAGGAGCGATTCATTAATGAACACTTCGTGCCTGTCGTTGCGATAGGACACGCCTAATTGATTATAAGCGGCCCGTCAGCCTACTTACGGCGACGCTGAGGTATGTTACAGATTGCAGCCCAAGACTGATCACCGGGGCAACGAGGCAATATTCACGCCAGCCTCGCCTCCATCCAGATTCCTCGGGCGAGAACGATACATTAACCCGGCACAAAGCCACAAGGAACGGTGTTGATCGATAAACTATTCAGCACGTATGATCGCTCTTCCAGATTCATTAAAGGACACAACCATCAGAGGTTATTCATATACCTGTTATTGCTGCATGTACTAAACGTATCATGTTTCTTGCCGTATCTAAGCGTATCACCTGCCCACAGAGATATTCTTTGTACACTTGCGATTTTAAGTGCGCATAGCGGTCTTTACCGCTTTTCTATGTGTTTTCCTCAGATATTTGCTAGTAAGCACAGATTACGTGATCTTTCGATAGGCGGCTATAATGACGCCTATTATCATATCCTCTCACATCTAAATAAGTATACAATAATAAATTTATATCTTTATAAAGGAAAGAATGAGAGCTGCATCAATCTTGATAATAACAGTCAATATTGATCAACGACATAGAGTTAGAAATGAGTGGAATGTGAGCTAAATGGGAAGAAAAAAAATCCGAGTAGCAAAGGCCTGTGGTAGGCTATCAGAGGTAAGGACAACGCGGAAGTGAATACATTACCGGGTTTTCATTGCTCGAAATGACATTATATTGGAAACGAAAATGGGAGAGGTTTGAAGTGGTGTTCTCCACCGGGTAATACTGCATTGAGTGTTGTTGAAAAGTGCGTCACATTAGAAGTGTCGTCATGTCCTGTCGCAAGGATAATTGCCCGATAGGCTAGTTAACGTGGAATTACGCATCGTCGGAGGTTGTGGCTGCATGTCCCATCTATGGAAAGTGAGATTTTTCGTCCACTATGATCTTAGGCAAGATTCGTTACACTCATTAACTGATTCATATGTGGGGTTTAACGTTCCAAAACCACGATATGATAATGAGGGATGTCGTAGTGGAGGGCTCCGGAAATTTTGACCACCTGGGGTTGATTAACGTGCACCCAAATCTGAGCACACGGGCTTACAGCATTTCCGCTTCCATCAGAAATGCAGCCACCACAGCCGGAAATCGATCCCGCGACCTGTGGGTCATCAGCCGAGTACATTAGTCACTAGACCACTGAGGCGGGGCAGATTCGTTACACTATACCTAAGTGGTCACAAATATAATTTCCTGTATTTTTCTTGGCTTATTTGTGTGCTGCATTCCTTAATTATTTGACATTGCCACAGAGCAAACTAAAACAAACAAACAAACAAACAAACAAACAAACAAACAAACAAACGCACTCGTGTTTTGGCATTTGACTGAATATTGCGCGCAGAGATGTTTGGATGGTCGAAAGAAGTACCTGAAAGTGGCTTCTCCACTCATACACAACTGATGCAGTGAAGCATGCTTGCAGTACGCCTGCAGGGACTCGCGGTATTGAGTCGTTTGTTGCAATAAATTGGAACGGCACCTTTCTCACGGCTGTAAGTGTAGAATGTTCCATCCTACAAGCAACCAGTTCCGACAAGTGCCTTCGCGTGCTTCTTTATTCATCCTCTGTTATCTATTACTTGTGCCTCGTCTTGCGTCTTACGCGTACGCCGCCTATGTTGCAGATCCACGTAGTCACATAGAGCTTTGATATCACACGATTATTAAGGCATTAATGCGGCCTTACATGCCTAAGCAAACACCAAGCGTGACCACCGGCGTCAACAAGACACGTGATCTGAGGTATCGGGGCAATGACCTAGCAATGTGGCCTTATCATGACGTCTCAGGAAAACGTCTCTAGGTGGAAGGACCAATACATTGATTGATAAGAAAAAGAAGATGATTTGCGCTTTCCCGTCGTTTTAGGCATATGCATACGGAACGTTGTGTTTCTGTCTGAACACTTCTTTCAATCTGACTGTGCTCACGCTGAAAAGAATGCAGAATGATTTAGGCCTCGACGTTGGAGCTGGGCATTATCCCCTGCCAACTCCATCAGCCTTCTCGTTGCTGTGTCAGACAAACAGATTAGCTTTTCGCACGCGATGCTAAGTTAGCCGAAATTACATCGTATCTTTAGCCGAGTCAAATTGTGAATATGCAAGAGGAGCTGAAATAAAGTGTCGAATATGGTACTTACCGATTCGCTAATGCTTTCTCGTGTGCCGTTAGCAAGTTTTCAAACTCCACGAGCCTTTTAGGACAACATTTTCATTTACGTCTTGCTTCAGCTTAGACAGAAAAAATGCGTAGTGCACTTTACTCACTGCATTCCGAGTCCTCACGAACCCTCAAGAATCCAGGACCGCAGTCTCCTGCAGGTTAAGGCAAACAAGGCAAGAGAGAAATTAGCGGAAGGAAAAAAAGGGAGCACAACCCTAACCATAAGATAAAACGCAATGAATGACACACGAGCTTAATAAGGGAGCAAAAATAAATAAACTGGCGTCTCCTAATTTATGTTGCATTGCATTTTTTCGGGCAGCCTGATTGTATGCTGGTTCGTGGTGTAGATCAATTTCTGCAGAACCTTATCAAGAGTGTGCCATCGTCAAGCGAACAAGCGTCAACGCTGTGTTTGACACTATTTCACCTCTACGACGGCATCTGTCAACGCTGACTAATCTGGCTATGCAAAGCAAAGACTCTTATTCATCCCTTTGTACCAAGCAGCGAGAGAAGAAATCCATTAGGGTTTCTTCAAAATAAAACTTCTTGAATTCCTAAAAAGAACAAAGGTCACAGGTGAATCGTCAACAAGCGACGCTTTTATTTCTCACAAATCCCAATGAATGTATCTCATAGCTTCGTGCTCCAAACGCGCAGATCACCATATCTCTCTCCCAAGAACAGTTACTTCAACTTTGGGGGCACCTGAAAAAGTAATTTGTCACTTAAGTCAACTGACAAGTATGCCTCGAAAGAACGTCCCAAGCGAGCGCGAACAAACATTCCTGAAAGCATCCGGTACATGGTTTGCCAATCAAAAAAAAAAAAGAAGCCCTTGTAGACGATCGATACCGATGCCCTTTTTTATAATAAGAAAAGTGGCGCCACCATGCGTCAGCACGGCGAAGCGTCACACTTATACAAATCGAAGGCGCGAGTTCCGGTCGTCGATTCGCGACAGGCCAACAGAAAGTTCATTTGGGATGCACGTAAACGTCCTTCTGATTGCACGAAATGCACATTGCGGTGTTCCAGGCTATGATTACCGACAATATGTAGGCAAGACAGGTTATTAGCAATGCGCAACGACATCATCTCCCACATCCCTTACCCGTCTTCTGATGATGCCTAACGAAGTAGACGAAGACAGGTCGATCCAGTGTACTGCCTATTAGCTGCACGCCATATGTCATGCCTACCATATTATCAAAATTTCTGTTTTTTAGCATTTCGTTTCCCCTGATAGACAACACAAACGAAATCGGGATTCTGTGAGGTAAGAGATATCAGATAGATACAGTCGCTAAAGACTACGATGTTCTCTTAGAAGTTTCAACTATAGTTATTACTCCAGTACTTAACAACACTGCTGTTTTAAAATGAAAAGAAATGGCCGCCGTTTGTGGCTTCGCGTGACAGTTGGGAGTAGGAAGCGACTAGTTCCCATACACGATCGTTACATCCGCAAAGCGCATGTGTCACGCCAACCGTCCTTTTGAACTGCGTGTTCCATGTGGACTGGAATTAATTTTTTACGCGGTCGGGTTGTCGTAGGCGTAGCAAATCGATGAGTGCAAACTACAGTAGCGAGAATCTCCGATGTTGCGCGGGAATGAATGTTGATGAAACCGAAGACATACGACCCGGCTGTTGCCCGTGGCAACCACTGCCTGAGCGTATCGCTGTCCTGCTGAACTGACGGTGATGTAGAACTGGCGTGCGTGTGACCTTAGCGGTCGGCTTCAGGTAACGATAGAGGTTGATCACGAAAGATGAAGGAGTGCAGGCGACAGGACACCTTCGCCTTTTGGACGTAGACCAGCGTTGAAGGTAACGTGTTCGAAAGATGAATAAACGCCATTATCAAGCGAAGCTTGTTATGAGCTACAGATTTCGGTAGTGGCGGTGACGTAGCACGCGAAGAACTTTCACGCAAACTTTGCGATGAGAATACAACACAAACAAAGGTATGAACCCTCAGAGAACAACTGTACAGCTACGAACACGGCCGACCGGTCAATGTGCGCAGTTACTGCCTGAGATACACAGCCCACACACACAAATTTATTCGCATTTTATTTCAAATAAAGTTACGTTTACATCTTGATATTCCGCTATTACGATGCGAAAGCTGAAATGAAGTGTCGTGTTGGTGTGTCATGCAGATGTGATGCATGCTAATTCGTGACATTCTGTTTAGGGAAAGAACCTGTGATGTGTTTCATTACTATTTATGTGGTTTCGTCATAACAATGCTGCCTATATAGTGATGGTTTGCACGCAAATGCAAACAATATGTCTGGTCCATTGCTGCTGTATTTGCTGATTCAAGGCACCATTGAATCGATTTTCCTTTCGTCTCCCCCCAGATGTGTTGTGATGAAAAATGAATCAAATCCCCGCTATAGCAGTGATCGTCAGCTGTCCTCGCACGCTTTCGATTCCACATTTAACATGCGAAGCGCGAGTCAGTGTCATTGGCTTTCACTGCATATGGACCGTCACGGCTACACCGACGTCGATGGAAAGAGTGTGCCGGAAGGGCTAATGTAATCCATACCGCGTGAGACTTTCAGCGGCAAAACGCTAGGCCTGCGCAAAGCGCGCTGAACAGTCGCAGTGAAAACTGGAAGAGCGGCCCTTTCTAGAGCCCCTTTAAAACACTTTTTGGGTAACTACTAGAAGCACGCTTGTATGAAGGCATCCACTAAACCATATTTCGTCATTCTTCGGAGTAGCGTGGTACCCACTACACTCATGCGAGAAATTTTGTTGATTTCATTGATATGTGGGGTTTAACGTTTCAAAACCACCATATGATTATGAGAGACGCCGTAGTGGAGGGCTCCGGAAATTTCGACCACCTGGAGTTGTACAATATTCTTATCCTCGGGCTGACGACAGTGTAAATTATTGCTGAGGCTTTTGTAATGGGTTGGGACAATCATAGATAGTTACACAATTAGTATTGTGTGACACCTTGTTGTTACTTTGGTGTTCTAAACTAATTTATTACTCATATTAACTTGATTTCTTTCCTGACAGGAAACCCGTCCAGAGTCAGTTTGCAAAGAAGTTCAAAGCACCGGCGTAATTATGTGGTACATTACTGGGCTGGCACGTAAGAGTGCCGGTTTCGAATCCCGTTCTATACATGGCGTTTTTTTTATTTACTTTACTTTTTTTTCTATACTACGCGATACTGGTTACGGACACTGGCGATGGCGGAGGCGTACAACTACGGCACCAAAACAAACAAACAAAAAACCGACCCTTCCAGTGATCCCATAACAGAGTTCGCTGTGACAGTTCCTCACCCCTGTGCGGGCACCCGATGACGGCGGCCCTGAGCGCGATCCTCCTCTTCCACGAGGTGGGCTGGAAGCGCACGAATCGCGCCACGAACGGCTGGTTCAGGTAGTGGCGTCGCTCCGTGTCGCGATCCATGTTGCCCCCGAACACCTGCAGCGGTTGCGCACCACAGTACCACGCTCTTGTACTCACGTCACGCGAGCGTTGTTACAACGAAACAAAATGCTCGCGAGTGTGGCAGAAGAGAAGGCGGACCGGCCTTGGGATCCAGGTGGTTGTCGTCCTTGTAGTGGTGCCACCGGAGGCTGTCGTTGGAGTAGGAGAGCAGGTACGCCGTGGTCCAGTGCTTGCGCCGGGCATCCCCGCGGCCCCTGGTGGCCACACCGGTCACTCGGGTCGCCGGCCCCAGGTCCACCTTGCGGCAAATACGACCGGTTCCGTCAGAGTATGCGCTCACTTTTATCAGGTGGCACCAAGCCGTAATTAGTTTTATTTCATTGGGGAGAATGGATAAACCACGCAGACTATCGGTTACATTAAACTGTCGTGAAGCCGAAACAAGATAGGAAACGGCGGGCTATGAGATGTCAGAAGTGTTTCAACCGATTGCAAAGACCAGAATATTTCAACGAGTATGGTTGTTACTTTAATTACTCTGGGTATAATACTTCCGTCCATCCATCCATCCATCCATCCATCCATCCATCCATCCATCCATCCATCCATCCATCCATCCATCCATCCATCCATGACATCTCCTATCTATCTATCTATCTATCTATCTATCTATCTATCTATCTATCTATCTATCTATCTATCTATCTATCTATCTATCTATCTATCTATCTATCTATCTATCTATCTATCTATCTATCTATCTATCTATCTATCTATCTATCTATCTATCTATCTATCTATCTATCTATCTATCTATCTATCTATCTATCTATCTATCTATCTATCTATTCTATCTATCTATCTATCTATCTATTATCTATCTATCTATCTATCTATCTATCTATCTGTCTGTCTGTCTATCTATCTATCTATCTATCTTATCTATCTATCTATCTATCTATCTATCTATCGTATCATATCATATCATACCTGAAGCCACTGGTTGCCGTTGTTCCTGAGTGCGCACCAACCGCCCCTGGAGAAGAGCTGCGCCTCGTCAGGGCTGCAGGAGCCCTGCTGCGGGTGCCAGGGACGCCAGCTGGACGCCGTCAGTCGCGCCACGGGAGGAACCGAGATCACCTCGTTGCACTCTGGGCAGCGCGAAGAAAGTTCTCATCTTGCTTAATTAGTCTCATGCGCATTCAACGTCGAAACAACCGGTCAGACTGTATAATTCTTTTTTTTTTTACAACGAGCGATTGATGAGTTGCCCGTGCAGAAGAAATTGAATGCATTTCACGTATTAAAGAGCATATGTTAAAGGAGCACTGACACAAAAAAAATTCACTTTTTGTTTCAATAAATAGCTTGGGACCAACCTACTTATCATGGCCGGTAAGCTCGTTTGCGCGAGTGTGCAACAGTTATTTAAGCAACTCTCAGGCCATAAAAAGAAAGCGTACCCTGGCATCCGAGAGGTTCGAAGCGCAGACTGGGCCGGCCGTGCCAGCGCAGCACGTGCAGTCGAAGGAAGCGGGCGTGCACCGGAGGATCAAGGTAGCTCAACTTCAGGCTGTGAGAGTCCGTGTTGCCCAGGAACGCCTGCACGGGGAGGCAAGGATGGTGGTCACGTGATCGGCCCTTTGAGACAGGCATTGTGATAGACTGTCTATAAATGCATGGCATTTACATAATTCGATGCCGAAGTTCAAGAGACCAATCTTAACAGATGTGAAACTGTTGCGATAAATTATAGTGTGTATTACAACAATTAATTGCAACTAAAGCGTAAATACTTTTTACCAATGTACAACTAACCATGCTATATAGTTCGTTCATAAATCAAAGACAAAGACTCACTCAAGTTACATATGACAGTCATCTGCCGGCAGCGAGCATTCCTAAAAGAGGTTCAAAGAGTACATCGAAATCCCCGCCCAAACGCTCGACGTCCAACGTCTCGTAAAAAACAGCGCTGTCTTCGCCGGAGCTATCGTGTGTAGCAGGGCAGTTCAACTGCAAGTGGTACAAGAAAACTTTAAGCAATAAGACTGTGAATTCACCATTAGGTCAGTGTTTCCAGTATACCTTCCTTGCAAAGAGTGCACAATAATAGTAAAAGAATGTTGCGTCTCCAAATGAAGACGCCAAGTCGCAAAATGTTTGGATGGCGCACGTATAAACGAAAGCACTTCCACTTGGGCCGGGGTCATTTGAGTGTAGAATAGCGTTGTCCCGGACTATAGGCCATGACCCGTAGTTCTTATCTCGTCACCAGCTGCTGTTACAGAGCTTTACTATCACGTCTTATTGTGAAGTCCTTCGTGGCCTCACCTTTTTGTTCCCGTGGGCGTCAAGGCAGTGTTTCCAGTGGTAGGCGTCCATGCTGTACGACACGGCGAACGAAGTAACCCACTCACGCCCGTCGCCGCGGCCCTGGGACAGCAGTCCCGTGATCTGCAAAGGGAGAGGGCACACGCGGTTGTATGACAGAGAGTGCGAAAGGTTATGCAAAACGTTTCCATCACTTAAAGTGACCTTTGTCGAAGTTTTGCTGTCAACGGAGCATGGATAGTATAGGAGCCGTACATTATGGTATCCCATCGATGCGAGCTTCACGGTAACCGGAAAGTAGAACGTATGATTCGAAATTCAAGCTTCCAAGAGCTAGCTCTGAAGTGGTTGAAAATAGTTGTGCTTAGTGAGACACCAAATAGCAAAGTTTCACGTGGCGCCAAGCGATACCGCTCCACACACAATGCTATGCGGAAGGTTTCTCTCGACGCCAAAGGGGCGCACAGCCAATGCGTTTTCGTCCACGTTAAGTCACGCCACAAATTTAGATTGGCGACGCTGCTGAGTCGGCGGTCTGGGTCGGGTTAGGTTAGGTTAGATTGTGTTGACTTGGGTGTAAGTCAGGTTGTGTTCGACTGGACTGTCTTCGGTTGGGCTTGGTTAGCTAGGGAAGTGCGAGGTTTCGCGTAGGGCAGAGTGAGGTTTAGCCTTTCACTGGGTTGTGCCGTGTTGGGTTCGGCCAGGTTAGCCAGTGTTTCCACTAAGTCTTGTTGGCTCAACATACTGAAGTGAACTATGCGCAGATACCGGCGAAGACGGAAGGAGATGTGGATGTCGTTTATCACCTGCGTATCTTCGTCGGTATCCGTATACTGTTCCGTTAACCATAGGTTTGTCAAAACTAACCTCTTTTCTTCTGCATCTCTCTTCGTCCGTTTAACATTTTCTCTCCCAGCGGGGTAGAAAATCGGACGTGCATCCAATTAACCTTACTGCCTTTCCTTGCTTCTTTCTATTTCACTCCTGGAGGCTATTCGTCCGCGCCACTGCTTCACAATCTTTACGGCCATGAAAATACCGTGCTTGATGAAAAATAAATTTCAAACTGCAGCCAATCGTTACCCGATGGTATAAATTGTAAATAAATATTTTTGTTTGGCTATTTGGTACAAGCTTACTGAAATACAAAAAGACAAGTACCATCAAGGAAGGAAAATTCAAGAGAGAACCGAAAGGACGACATACAAAAAAAGCGTACCATCAAGGACAAAAGTTGAAGACAGACCAGAAAGGGCGTTCTTTTTGTTCTGTCTTATTATATTTTTTCCCTGCTGGTATTGTTGCGAACGACGGGCCGATCCCGCCGAAGCCACCACTGTTGCGAAGCCACCTCCGAAATCCCACCGCTGACCTCCACTGTTGCGAAAGACGGCGACGCCGACCCGGTCCCACAGGCGCCACTGCTTTCAACTCCGCCGGGAAGGTCACCAGCCGTTTGGTAGCGTATGTTTCTCAGCTCGCGACTGCTTCTGCGCAGAGCTGATAAGACGAGCGGACGAGACGACGGTGAGTTAAACAAGGTTTATGTACAGCATATATACAGAGGCGTTACAATTTCGGCACTGGGGCCGACAGAGACTCGAAGAGCCGAGCTCTCCTCCCTAACACATAGGTCAGCTTTTCGCCTAAAACCGCCGACTCGCACACATGTCGGCTCTCCGACACGGGACCTCCTCTCTCATAGGACTGCCGATCGCGACGCGCCGCAGGGCTTCTTTTATTTACACCGGGTCCAACCAAAATGTCCAATCAGATGCGCCGCTGGTCGTCAGGGCAGATTCCTCCAATGGGGCGCCGCGCCATGCGTCAGACCACCAGACACGAGGACGCCGGCTCGCTGTCACGTGCACCGCTGACTCAATGCACCTGGGCCAGAGAAGCGCCGCGCGTGTTTACGCCGTTGAGTTGTTCGCACCAGGCAGACTGCGGGCTGGCCTTGACTCAGATTGCCTTTTTCAGAGGCACGGTCGTTTGACGAGGACTCGCTGGCATAACAGCACCCCCGCCGCCAGACAATGCACCGGAAAGACGAGCTGCTTCCACGGGGCTCGGATGTCAGGTGCGCTCGTTCGCCAGGTCCCTCCAGGTTCGCCTCCAGGGCCATGGGGAGAATACAGCTCCAGACTGTTCCGGGAACACATCCCATTCTTGACGACGGATCCCAGCTCCACTGGCTTGTCACCACAACTTGTCGACCAGCTTCACTCGTCTCTTCTGACCATCTTCGGCTTCAGCACTTGTCGATGGTTCTGCAACTTGCTAAGAACGGTTCGGCAACAAACAACACACGACACAAGCAAGTGCCCTCGGTCACCCGACAGAACACCAGACAAAGTGTAGTACAACATATACCTATCTACGTGTCTATCGGAATTTTGTTCCCTCTACATCAAGAGGCACATGTGGGACACAAGACTCTTAAAGTAAGAACTTGAATTTTTCACACTTACAACAACGCAACGAATTAGAATGCCACATAAAGTTGGCCCCCTTGAGATCACTCTGAACGAGAGCGCTCAGCCCAGGTCGTGATGAGGTCAAAATTTTGCCCCGAATCGCCGGCGAGAAACCGAAAGGTTGAGAAGTTACTAGCTGGAACGCACTGCTCAATGCACCTGCATTAGCGTTTACCTGTCCTTTATTTTTTTTTTGATAGCGAACGTCAAAGTTGCGCTGTGGAGCAACATGCTCCACTTCAGTAACCGGCCACTTTTAGGCGACGATACCTATGCGGCACCAAGAGCGGCTCACACTTTCGACGTTGCACAGGGGAACAACGATACCGCTTGCTACGGATTGACTCCTCACCGCTTAGCTCGATATCGTGTTCGATCACCCTCGTGTTTCCGGGGCGGTCCAAAAACACGTCTCCAAACTCGGAACCAATCTTTCTCAGGTCCTCTTTCTCAGGTCCTCCTTCACTTAAGCTAGGCTCTAGGTTCAACTGTTCCCAGATTACTTTCGATCCCCCTTTGATTACCTCACAAGAACTCAAATTTTCTGCTTCCTCTTCCTCTGAAGCATTCAACAGCTGATTTACGACCTCTTGATGTTGAACGTAGGGTTTCAAGTTGTAAATTTTGTCCGGCCGCCTTCCTAATTTCACTTCATAATTTGTATCGCAAGGCTTCGATAATACTTTGGCGGGCCCTTCCCAATCAACCTCAAGCTTGTTCTTTTTGGACGGCTGCAGCAGCATTACCTGATTATCAACTTCAAAAGCACGCTTCTTCACCGATTCCTCGTAGTGCTCCTTCGACAGCACTTTTGCCGCGTTTTTCTGGCTTTCCACTAGCGCTTCAATCGAGAGATCCTCACGCTGCTCTCGAATGAGCGTCTCTCGATCAACTCTCGGCAGCTCGCTCCAACTTTCCGCTACAGGCGAGAGCGTTGCAGCCCTCTCGCTCTGACTCAATGGCGCCATGTCGTCTCCCCCAGCGCATACCGCGCCGGCCGCTTCCGCGACGGGCCGCTCGCGTGACTGCTCACATGACTCATGCGGAAAATTTTCTTTCTGGGGTTCCGTCGACCCGCCGACAAGGTCACTTGAGAGTTCACTGCATTGAACCAGATCAAGCTGCCGCGATAACTTCCGCGCTTGCGATCGCGTGAGGGCCATGCACGCAAAGTTGGGGAAGAACGATTTGCCCTGCTCTTTGAGAAGCTGCTCCGAGTTGTTGGAGAAAAGATAAGGAAAACGATCATTTAGCGCGGCAGACACAGCCGCTTCGGTGCGAAGCTGACCGAACGGGCCTTCAATGACAACCGTGGCGATTGGTAAGCGAACACTCTGCTCCTCGGCGACTTGCCTGATCCACGCGCATTCTCCTGTAAAGTCATCCGGAGACACCAATGAAGGATGGACAACGTCCATGGTTGCCGCTGAATCTCTAAGTGCTCGGCACGTTTTCTCATTCACCCTAATTTCTTGGAGATACGGCTCCAACAACCGCATGTTTTTTTCTGATTCTCGGATTGTTGCGAAGGCAAATTTTTCCTGACAGTTTCTCGCGATGTGCCCTTCCTTTTTACAGGTCCCTACCCATGTGAGCCGGGAACCATTTTAGCGTCAGCCTCGACTTGGACTCGTCGCTTGCCAACGCCCTAGCAGCCGCCCCGCACACGGCTCCGCGCGAGAAGCTACGGATGGCCGTCTTGCTGTCACTGAGTATTGTCCGCACGCCCGGGGAGCGCGCCGCCAAGGCTATCGCCATCTCCTCGGCCTGGCTCGCGCTCCGCGTACGCACGCTGCATGACGTGACGATCTTGCCCGTCGTTGCGGCGACCGCCGCCGCCACGTAGGCGTCCTTGTTCTTGACTTTGGCCACGTCCACGTAGACGGCGCCCTCGTCGTTCTGATGTTGCAGCAGCAGCGCCCTGGCTCGCGCCGCTCGTCGTCCCTCGCTTTCGCCGGGACCCATGTTCTTTGGCAGCGGATACACCACCAGTCTTCGCATGGTTGACTCCGTGAGTGGAGACGTTTCGTGGTCCTGTTCCTCGGGGGAGGACAGGCCCACTCGTTCCAGCAGCCGCCTGCCGACCGCGGTGCGGCCCAAGGCGCGTCAATGGACCTGATACCAGGATCTCCGAACCGCAACGAGGAGGCGGATGCCGCGGCCCGTGGTCTCGCCACGTGCCGGACCGCGGCCGCGCCCGCCTCCGAAGACGCGACGGCGACCGAAGAAGAAGGCGAGGAGCAGCTGCTCGATTACGGCGACATCCTCGCGTGGTACAGGGAGCAACGGCGTGGCTTCCCGCCTCCGCACAAGGATCTTACCCGGTGGGAGGCGGTGAGGTTGCGCCAGCTCCAAACCGAGACTGTGCTGACCCCATCGCTAGCGCGACACGTGTGCCCCGAACTCTACGTGAGTGAAATGTGCAGTGTGTGCGCGAGCGCGAGAGCCACCCTGGCTCACATACTCTGGGGATGTGACGCAGACAGCGCGGACGGTCCGGTGTTACCGCCGCAAGTAGAACAGCGTGTGGGGTCTACGGACCCAGAAGACCAGCGAAGGGCCGTCCGGCAGCTCGAGGTCGCACTGGCGCTGCAAAGGCGAAAGGGGGACACCCTCAGTAACCCGAGCGGCGCCGGGGCACGAAGGCCTTGAGGTCTAGGCCCGCGTGACATTAGGACTTCTAGTGTAACGTGAGATAGGGTGAACCCCACGCCCTGCGCGGCCGGAGGGAATCCCGCATGCTGGAACCCAATAAAGTTTATTCTCTCTCTCTCTCCTTTTTACAGTTGTAGCAGATTAGCGGCTTCCGTTTGTTTTCCAATTCAAATTCCTGTGTGGTAGAAACCTCACTCGATTCCTCCGCTTCTGTTTGCCCTTCCCCTACACTGTCCTTCGTAAGAGACGGGTCCTTCTTGAAATTACGGTGCGGAACGGGTTTCCGTTGATCAGGTTTCCTTGAAAAGCCCTCTTTCCTTTCATCCTTTTCAACGCGCACTGCCCTGCTATGCAACTTTCGGCGAGTATAATACTCCTCAGCTAACTCTGCTGCCTTGTTTAGCTGTACTTCACCAAGCCTGTCCTGCAGCCAAAGTCTGACATTATCCTCGATGCAGCGGTAGAATTGCTCCAATGCAACGCATTCCACCACTTTATCGCGGTCGTCATAAACACCTTCGCCCTTGAGCCATTCGATCAAATCGGCTTTAAGACGAAACGCAAAGTCAACGTGTGACTCATTCCCCTTTCTAGCATACCGGAACCTTTGTCTGAAAGCCTCGGGTGACAACTTATAACGTCTTAAGAGCACTTCCTTAACCTCGTCATAGCTCTCAAACGCTTCCCTCGACAAGCAAGTTATCGCGTCGGACACTTCGCCGGGAAGAAGAGCTATCAGGTTCCGCGCCCAAAGAGACCGCTCCAAAGCGTTTCGCTCACAGACGTGTTCAAACTTGACGAAATATTTCGCCATGTCCTCGCCTACTACGAACGGTGGCAATTGGTCCCTAATTCTAAAACCGCTGACCTGAACTGTTGGAGAAGCTACGCTAGGCGCCTGTGAACACTGTAGTATTGCCAATTCTATTCGTTTCATCTCGAGGCGTTCCTGTCTCTCGGCCTCCTCGCGACGTTCGCGCCTTTCAGCCTCCTCACGTTCGCGAGCTTCTCGCCTTTCTGCCTCCTCACGTTCGCGAGCTTCTACTTCCCGCCTTTCAGCCTCCTCACGGCGTGCTTTAATATCCACCCAGGCCTCATCGACTTCCTCAGCCGACACTCCCTCATCCTTCATGATCTCAAGGATCGCTTGCTTTCGTTTCGCACGGCCCAAAGTTATGCCGAGTTCCTCACAAATTTCGATGAGTTCCTTCACTTTAAGGTTCTCCATCGTTCACACTAGCCTCTTGCTGTTTGCCCCTGTTAACAATTTACTTGCCGTACTCACTATAAGCCTACTAGCAAGACGCGCAAGCAATTTTTCACACTCCCGTGTTTACCCCCTCCGCATTAACTTTGGTTTCAAAGCGCTTCGACTTGGCTTGAAACGATCAAAGCTCACTACAATGCTTCACACAGCCCTTCTCTAAACTACTACAACCTGAGCTAGAGTAGTCTGGTGAACTGAGGGGAAAACATCAGGCACTCACCGCATCGATGTCGCTGACGCCGGCCGATCCCACCGCTGCCACCACTGTTGCGAACGACGGGCCGATCCCGCCGAAGCCACCACTGTTGCGAAGCCACCTCCGAAATCCCACCGCTGACCTCCACTGTTGCGAAAGACGGCGACGCCGACCCGGTCCCACAGGCGCCACTGCTTTCAACTCCGCCGGGAAGGTCACCAGCCGTTTGGTAGCGTATGTTTCTCAGCTCGCGACTGCTTCTGCGCAGAGCTGATAAGACGAGCGGACGAGACGACGGTGAGTTAAACAAGGTTTATGTACAGCATATATACAGAGGCGTTACAATTTCGGCACTGGGGCCGACAGAGACTCGAAGAGCCGAGCTCTCCTCCCTAACACATAGGTCAGCTTTTCGCCTAAAACCGCCGACACGCACACATGTCGGCTCTCCGACACGGGACCTCCTCTCTCATAGGACTGCCGATCGCGACGCGCCGCAGGGCTTCTTTTATTTACACCGGGTCCAACCAAAATGTCCAATCAGAAGCGCCGCTGGTCGTCAGGGCAGATTCCTCCAATGGGGCGCCGCGCCATGCGTCAGACCACCAGACACGAGGACGCCGGCTCGCTGTCACGTGCACCGCTGACTCAATGCACCTGGGCCAGAGAAGCGCCGCGCGTGTTTACGCCGTTGAGTTGTTCGCGCCAGGCAGACTGCGGGCTGGCCTTGACCCAGATTGCCTTTTTCAGAGGCACGGTCGTTTGACGAGGACTCGCTGGCATAACAGTATGCGTCTTTTTTTCTCTAGGTCTAACTTCTGGTACAGACCCCAAGAACGAAGAACGATCGCTGCTTCACCTTTGCGTCCGCGCCCAGGTCCACCTGTATCCACTCGGTGTCGACGTCCTTGGCGGGACACCAGGCACCGCGCGAGGCCAGCTCGAGCACGCGGGCGTAGCGCAGCTGGCATTCGGGCTGTCGCGTCGAGCTGGCGCTCAGCTGCCACTCCTGCAGCCGGCCCGCCAGCAGGCCCAGAGGACCCGGCTGCCGGCAGTGGCCGTCGTACGTCGCGTGGCTCTGGTGGTGATGGACCAGCGGTATAGAGGGCGACGAGGCGGTTGCACCCCACCACCGGGGCCCTGCGTTGTTCGTATACGCACGGTTCGTGTCAGTACTCGTGGTATTATCTGTTTCACAGATCGAATATTGTGAATGGCGTTCTGATACTGCTCGTATAGTCACTACGAAACAGCAAAACAACTACTGCTATAGTACTACAACAGATAAAAGTTCATAAACAGGTGGTGTGCCAGGGTCATCGTTTCGACAAGCGGACTTGAAAAAAAAAAAAAAGATCGTTTGTCGAAATCTAGGCTCCAGCCCATACAACATCTTTACTTATTTTTCACCTCTTCAACCTTACGTATACCCCTGGCTTCACCCATTTTGGAATACTGCTCTATACAACAGTGACCACAACAATTACTACCGGAAGAACAACACTGAAAGATACTATCGACACTACGAAATTATTTCTACAAGTACCACTACTTACCATTACAACATCAACAACTATACGGTAAGATTACTGCTACATCTCTCGTGCATCGTGTCTCTTTTTATCCGCGTTTTTCAAAATTCTACGGTGCATGCGCCCTTCTCCTATATCGGCAAAGTCGCAAAACGCCCTCTGGTCTCGAAGGCTTTTGTTCTAGCAATACCAGTTATATCAACCCCTACCAAAACTCTACCAGAATGGCTGAGAGCAGCACAGAAAAATGGAAAACGTGTATTCCTCATGACCCTGGGCATACGGTGGACCTGATTGATTGATATGTGGCGTTTATAGTCCCAAAACCATCGTATGGTTATGAGAGACGCCGTAGTGGAGGGCTCCGGAAATTTTGACCACCTGGGGTTCTTTAACGTACACCCAAATCTGAGCATACGGGCCTACAGCATATTCGCCTCAATTGAAATTGCAGCCGCCGCAGCCGGGATTTGATCCCGCGACCTGCGGGTCAGCAGCCGAGTACCTTAGCCACTAGACCTCCGCGGCGGGGCATACGGTGGCCCTCATCACCAGAGCAACGCGCAGAGTACAGTTGTTAGGCCCTTGTATACTCACGAACATCGTTCCCGAAGACGTCCTAGCACTCTTTAAGCTCTGCGTGTATTTCATCTTTGCGTCTTCTTTTGCCCTCATGTCGAGCTCGCACAGAAAGCCCTCTTGGAGACTCTCGTCGAATCAGTCGTTGCGTTCGAAAACATAAAGTTAGCAAAACGATCGTTTAGGCGAAGTTATTTCCAAAAGTTCTCCGCTCTTTGATGTATACATATATTCTTATTTAGCTTGTTTGTCTGTTTCGCTCTCCACGATGAAGTGACTCTTAACATCACAGCGACGCACGATCATTAACACAAGTCTTACAGCGCAATAAGACAGTCGAGCTCTCGGCATAGTTTCTCAGCCTCGAGAGAAAGCCGTGCTCTCGGGTATCAATGATGCAAGGCAGCAGCACCGCCTTCGAGATACCGCCGAAACAAGTCTCGTCCGAAGGCGTACGCTAAAAGGTCACCCAGTGAAGGTCACGACAACGTGGGTAAACCCAACAGAACCGGTATCATCCCAGCGAACGAAGCATCACTATACTGTTGTTGCTCTTGCTGGCTTGACTGCGTTTTGCGAGGCCTGGTGGACGTTAACGTAGCACGCGGGCGCATAGAAGCTGGACGTGGAAAACGCGAAAGGCGCTGCGCGCGCCATCAAGCTTTAATGTTCAATTAGCGTCGCTCACGCGCCGAGTCAGGCCGAGACGAGCCGAGACGAGCCAAGCCCGCGGCGTTCGCTAGCTGCCTTATAGCAAGGCTTACGAGGCGTCACTGTTTTCGTGTGTTGATGCCGATCTCGCTTGGCGTGTGTTCTTGCTTCCCGAACCACGTTTTGTTTCTCAGTTCCACTCTCTCTATTTTCGTTTTTTTTTTCTTGCGGGTGAGCCCTAGTGTTTATCGCACATGCGAAGCGTTTGACCGCCGTATACGTACGAGGGAGCACGAGAAAACGAGACTCAACCAAACACTGCATAGCGAAGTATCCGCGTGCGCGTCTACCGCAGTTTCGCGGTCATATAACACCTGGAAGTACACGCCGCATAAACCAGCACGCAATTATGCTATAATGTGATCCCGCCCAGTACGCCCTTTAAATAACTCTCTTGCGGTTGAAATAAGAAAAAAAAACACTGTGGTAGTGATGCGAGCTGCGAGCACATGCCAACAACCAAATAAACACGAAGAGAAACATTAAGTACTAAAAGGGCGAGGTGGTTAGGCGCTATAGGTAGCGTGAAGGCAATTCAACATGAGTGCGCCAGTTAACAAAACTCCCAAAGTGCCACCTTATTCTGGGCTTATTGTCTTTCTCGTATATTAACTATATAACAACTATTAGCAACAACGCAAGTCATTCGCGGATTGCAGGTGACACAAGCATCCTATATCTGCAAGATTCCTAAAAAAGGCATTAGTCCCATGGTGAGGCGTTCATATTACAATCTCGCTGAACAGCTCTGCTATCATTGTTGTGGTTTTGTTGCTGTCACGCTTACTTCACCCACGCTAGCATAAAGAGCATTTATTTATAGGCCCGTATACCGGTATACACTGTTCGTTAATCCCACCATTGCTGTCGCAATACAACACGTCTTGGTGCGCCCTGAAAATAACAGGCCATTTAGCCGTATAACACCCTATATGATAAGGTACATTATTCAGCACTCTTCCGGAGGACGCACCTGAAACCCTCATTAAACTGGCATATGCCTCATCCCTGCTAATAACATCTCTACGACGTATTCCAGTGAAACGAGCTAGTTGTCGGCCAGCATGTTTCTATGCATGTACATGTCGCTTTGGTTAGTGTACCCATTGTAACCGACGAATGGAAGTGCACTTTTTGACCAAATGAATGGCCCCATAAGCAGAGCAGGCTTGTTCGCGTTACGAAATTCTATACATATCCCTGCGAAGCTTCCAGCAAGCAAACTTTACTATGCTCAACGACTCCGTGGAGTAAGACAGGCGCGAAACGAGCGAACGAACAGCTTTCATTAGGCTCGGCCACATCAGTGCCTGAATTCTGCAGCGCACCCATTTCTACGTAACTGCCGCGAAGTCTTAATTTTTTTTTTCGCGATACAACCATTGCTGGGTGGGTTCCCCAGCCGACATGAATACGCAACTTTCGCGCGCTATGGTTTTGTAAATGCACGAGAGCAGCTCGCAAAAGTTAATGGGCGCGGGATCTCTTTCTTGAAAAGCGAACATTGCGACGATAAAGCCTTCTTTCCTCGTAGTCTGGTTGCAAATGAGAGAGCCTTGCATCTCTATAACGTCCTGGCAACGCTGGAAGGCGGGAAAAAAAGGGAGGGAGGACGGAAGGATCGTGGAGAGCCTGAGAAATAAGCCAAGCCTTAGCATATAGCAGCACTGTGCTTTTACGAAAGTGCAATGCGGGAAAGAAGCAGAGCACGCGTGTGTGGTTTTTGTGGGAGATCATAAACCGCGGGAGCAATAATTGAAGACTGGCGCGCGTGGCGCCACGAAGTCATGCAAATTGTAATGGCAAAACGCGGCAAGACGTAGCTTGCGTGTGATGCGCCTGCACCCCAACACAAGGGTTTTTGGAAAAGGGGGCGGGGTCCAGTACCGTATTGCAGGGCGCACAACGTACACGTCCGCATTACGTAAACAAGGCGCGCGAAATGCTCGAAGCATTTGTGAATGCATCTGCGTCTGTTGCTTCAGGGTAGTGAGGCATACTTTGGAGATGCTATTTCGCAATTGTTGTTTGGGCTGTTTAGGACAGCCTAATTTTATGCTCGAGCTGGGATTTGGAAAACGCTGAAGCTAGCGTCATCGAGAATCGTGGTTGCGTCTCTGACGTCGTGGCACGGGGTAAGTTTTACTGACGGCGTGTGCATGCCGCAGCGGTATACGTATGAGGTCGTCCATATGTGTCACTTATGCGATAGTATTGAGTCACAATCTCTGCAGTCTCAACTCGGTATTCTCTCGAAGAACACTCAGATACGCCCAAGCATCCACTCAAACACACGCCGGACACAGCGCTGCGGGGTGCGTTTCTTGATTAGATGCGGGTGTGAGTGTGAACGTTTTTCTCGAGGGCTTATCAAATTGCGATAAGTGCCTACATTGTGACGAGTTACCAACTAGCCTTACGCCAAATTCTAATAATTAGCTCTGAAGTTTTCCCCTGTCGAGCCTGCAGTGTGCATAAGGGCCATTCCACGCGCTTCCCGCACAGCCGCAACGCACGTGCCGGGAGCCCTACCGCACGCAAGCGGGGGACAAATAAGCCAATTGCAGACGCTGCGGAGGGTGAAAGAGCGTCGCCAATTGGCTTATTTGTCCCCCGCTTGCGTGCGGCAGGGGTCACGGCACGTGCGTTGCGGCTGTGCGGGAAGCGCGTGTAAAGGCCCTAAAGTGGGAAGAAGGTGATGATTGTGATGATAACTGCGGTAATTATAGATAAAAAAGGCAACCTTGAGATAAGTACTAATCAGGCTGACTCCGCAGAGGTTTCATTTATTCGTGAGCGCGTCATTAGCACTTCTTCTTGGACCAACTCGTCGCATATCAACTACTTTTACATTGTAAGATTGAAGGCACGTTAATCGCAACGTATTCCGGTATTTAGTGTGCCAAGATTGCTTTGCGATAAAAAAAAAGACGTGCATCATTTTGTCCGGTCTTGTGGCTATTTATTTGTATTTACTGTTATTTGTTTTGTTTGTCCTTTCCTCTTATATCTCCTTTCCTTCCCTCCTTCTGCCTTTCCTCTGTGCTTTCCCCTTCCCGAAAGAGCAGGCAGCCCTTGCACTCTTACAGGTATCAGCTGTCAGCCTGTTCTCTCCCTATTTCCTCCCAGTCTTCGTTTTTTTTCAACGTATACAAACCAAGTGAATAAATAACAAGTATATCTCGGACAAGACAATTTCACTAAAACTCCGTTAAAGGTTGAGGTTTAAGAGGACATTAATTTGCATAATCACAATTCAGGAACGCTAGGGCAAAAGGGAAAAAAATCAATACTCTTGAGAACAGTCAGAGCCCCCATATACAAGGTGCGCACGATATAAACAAACAAGACATTTTATCTGTTTAACTTTGTAGGTCAACCTTCAGGCTCGTGCAGTGTAATACAATAGGAATAGCTTAATATTAATTACAAACACATAATAACACTAATACTAGCAGGAAGAAAAGTAGTGGCATCGTGGAATGAAATATTCTCACCTGTTACATATATGCAGCCTGCCGGTTATGTTGCTAAACCGCTAAGTGGTCTCGTGCCTGAAAAAGCTGCTTGCTTACATAAAAACTTGCTGTGTCGTATACCCGATACGGCGAGATACGCGTGATGAATGCTTACACCATAAAGCGAATAAGCGTACGCTTGGACAGTGTACTCACCCGTGACTGTGATGCCCAGGGTTGCTAGCAAGATGACCGTCGTAGCCGGTGCCGTACGCATGGCCCTGTTGTGAAAGCACACAAAGAGACACCATAAAGAATAAACCGTACACTCACATTCGAGATCATATGCAGATACACAATAGAGCATAAATTGTACACTCATAGTCATTATATGTGCTATCACGTGCTACTATACGGCAATAAATTCATGCATTTACCCGGCAGTGCTAGAGTCGATTCATTAACTCAAGGCAAATATGTGTGATTATAGACAGTTATCGTATACCGGGCTTACCGGGCGTACCATGATAGCGGAATCGAAGCGCGCATGCGCAGATACGTACGTTACCCGTACCGCTTAACGTACACGCGGTAATTTTTAAGATTTAACGTTACCGTGGTAGCGTAGGCGTACGCAGTGTACGTACAACATGGCGGCTCTCTCGGACGCTCACTTCTAAGTGATTTTGGCATAGTTGTTGAAATATTCACTTTCTTCGCAACAAATGACTGTTTATAAAGTGGCTTTGCTTGCCTTGATTTAGCTTCGATGACCGAGTATTACGGATAAGTTCGCGCAGTTTTTGAGATTGCTTCCCATTTCGAACACGTCTAGGCCTAACTACAATATCGATATAAACAAATCGGCAACAAATTTTTTCGCGTTTGGTGCATGGTTCATATTTATTTACTTTTTATTATTACTAAAAGAAACTTGTAACAATGCTTCGCGTGGTGGCATAGGCAAACATTCTCGTTTTCTTTTCACTGCTTCCTTAGCTTATTAACCACCTGATAGGTGGTGCCGCCGTCCCAGCTGGGGCTCGTAAACTACGTAAACGCTATCCCGCTAAACTGTAAGACGCTGTCCGCCACGAACGTTAGCTGCACGGTAACGTCATTCCCTTAACCTCCGCTATCACGTTAACGGTAAACTCTATCTATCTATCTATCTATCTATCTATCTATCTATCTATCTATCTATCTATCTATCTATCTATCTATCTATCTATCTATCTATCTATCCCCGTCTGTCTGTCTGTCTGTCTGTCTGTCTGTCTGTCTGTCTGTCTGTCTGTCTGTCTGTCTGTCTGTCTGTCTGTCACAAAATTTGTAAACAGGGGGTGGGTGCTGGATCCAACGTTTCAACAAGTGGAGTTATCTTTGAACAAGAGAAGTAGCCCCTGTTTTGTTTACAAATTTTTCATCGCAAGCTTCTATCTTTCCATTTTTGCCTTTCTTTTGTATATCTTTGGAACTTATATCGTAGCTTTAGGCTAGAATAGCTACATTCGCACATGGTGAGTAAATAATGTGTTGCTCAAAAGGTGTCTCGTTCATCACACGTGAACGAAGCCACGCCTAAGAGGTTCATAAAGATTCCGCTGACAGAGCTATTTACGTGACAGTACAGTGCAGGTAGTAATCATCGCACAGTAATGAATGTGACGGGAGTGCACTTCCCTCAGTGGTCGGGGTCGTGCGCCAGAACGAGATAAAGAGAAACCTCGGGTAGATAACGCACTATCCTCGCAAAGTTTTGACGTGTGTATCAGATGGTCGAGGTCGGACAGCTCGAGTCACAAAAGCCAATATCTCCATTACCGTTTTGCACACGCCTCGGTATTACTGCAGTTCCAAGTAGCGACTAGTCACTGCCAAGCCCACGATGCAGCGCATAAAAGTTCGATCTATCACTTCTCTCAGCAGTCGTCGTGCGCGCTGTCATTAAAAGCGTTTATCTGGCGGGGGAGGAAGAAGGCAGGAACGGTTCACGTGAATGGTGGGCGACGCGGCAATGGCGGACACCGCAGGCGCCGCCGCGCCCTCTGGCGCCATTCGCGCCAACTAGAAGTACAAGAAAAATAAAGTGAGCCAGCGGGGTCGATTTATGGAGGCGTGATTAAATGCCCGAAACGTTCGCCTATGCCGCACCTCACCGGGACTCTCTAGGCCGTAAAAAAGAGGCGAAGGCAGTCACCCGTCTTATTCGTACCTCCAATGGGTATCTCATTTCCACTTTCGGGTATATAGGCTGCACAAGAGGGTTTCTGCGTCTCGTTCGCCGCGAGTTTTTTCTGCGGAACCGTCTACTATGTGACTATAGGTCCGGGGTCGGGCATTCCTTAGTTTTATCTCTTACGGCTCAATCGTTAGTTTCGGCGCTGTCTCGCCTCCGAGCGCGTTGAATGTGTACGCCGATATACGGAAGGGGAATTACGGCGCGACGCGTTCTGCACGCTTTCGCTTCGAAGATGTCATGAATTGCCGACGTTTAACTGCCGCCGACACGCAAGCCCGAACGAGCGCGGAAGACATACCGTCGCTTCCGGTCGTATACCGTATAAACTCGTTCAAAAGTCGGCGGATCGTTTAATCTTTTACGCCTTCTCGGGCATGGCGTAACGTTAGAAGAGACGCATAGGGCTAAGGCGCTTCCTTTATTTCTACGACGGCGTCTCGCTCTCGGAATGTGCACAGAATTTGTCGTTAGATGGCGTAAAAGTTTACGCTAAGTATCGCGAACGGTGGGCGTTTACTGCGTTTAACACTTTAAGGCAGATGAAGGTTGCGAGAGCATTACAGACATATGCAACGCTCTTCGTAGTCGTACTTTTGAACATCAAAATCTGATAGCAGTTAACATTTACGTATATAAAAAAGCAGTGTTAATATCCAGAGATAGAGAGCGACATAGATAAGCGAATAGAGAAAATCAGAGAGCTGAATTCACTATGTATTGCAGAAAATACCACGCTGTACCATGTGAGGAAAAGCAAGGAGCAGAAAACGGACGCGCATAATACATACATACATACATACATAATACATACATACATACATACATACACACATACATACATAATACATACATACATACATACATACATACATACATACATACATACATACATACATACATACATACATACATACATACATACATACATACATACATACATACATACATACATACAGATTACAGCCCTGTGATTGTTGCAGAACATGTCGTGAAATCGGACGAGCTCTAGCAAATCCACTGAATTGTGTGACGTGCACCCTCCCAGGATCCATAACTGACGATCATGCACACCGCTATCGTTGCACCGTGAGCGTCCTTCGCTTCGCTGGACACATGTGAGCCCAGTAAGGACGTTCAGGAGCCCTTTCAATTCAAGAGCCTTTCCCATTGTTTTTCCTCATTGTGCAATGCTTCATCACAACGTTTTCTTTCGTATACATGCCGGTGAATTGGAGCTGCAGCAGCGACGTTCATGCTTTCGTATCTAGGCAACAATGAACTGCAGCAGCTTGAAATCGCAAGTTATATCGATAAGAGATATCAGACTGCCTTATGAGGAATGGCCTATCCCCGACGAGGCCACGATTGAGGCAACATCAGTTATTGGGGCACGTACGAAAACGCATATGTGACCGTGTACCTTCAAGCATAGGCTGTGCCGGGGGGGGGGGGGGGGTGGCAAGAGGCTTGGCTTTCTTCTTAGTCACCTATGCGGAAAGGGACGCAAATTCTTCCCCATACATTGATTTGACAAGAAGGGGGAGACAAACCTTCACCACCTCCCACCCCTCACCCCCGAAATGCAACCATGTCCAAGCTTATACCATCAAAGGCCAGCCTCATTTCTGTACAGTCGCCGTTGCCGCGTTTCTCGCGCACGATGCCGCCACCAACGAAATTTGTAGAAGCTTCGCTAGATAAGTTTAGTCGTAAGGCCTGACCACACCTAGGCGTTTTAGCGCGTCAGCGCGTGTCTTTGTGACGCGTCGCCGCACCCTCTCCCATAAAGAGAGAGAGGGGGCGCGCAGCTTCGCTTCGCTAGCCTCACACTCTCTTTCTCATATGGGAGGGGGTGCTGCACCAGTGCAAACAGGTCACGCGCTGACGCGCTTCAACGGGCACTTGTGGTCAGGCCTTTAAACTTGTGCTTTGGCATGCCGTGTTCCTCCTAGCTGTCACAACAGCATTACCATATATGTATAGATACTACGCGTAACGTTCCGGAGAGCACGGTATATATTCGTGCGACGAATACGTCGCAAAAGGGGGGGGGGGATAGCAGACGGGCCAGGAAGAGTCGAAGAGTCGGCACATGCGTATATGTAGTGAGAATCGAGCAACACGCGGCATTAATCTTTACGGCTGGCAATAAATACGAGAGGCGATGGCCTCGGCGCCGCGACACAAGAAGGTTCCGAGATCCACGAAAAAAAAAAAAACAAAGCGAAGAGACGAGCAAATTCCTTCTTACGCTGCGTGCACGCTATAGAAAGCCCCTATACGCCTAAAGTATAGAAGCTTTTCCTACGCCATCCCACACTGCTTTTCTCTGCGATCCCGAAAATGTCGTTTCGTACAGTCCTGAAGCGAAAAGCGAAGATGGCATCCCTATAGGAGGAGACCACGTCGTGTCTTTCCAATAACGTCCCACGAGCGCTTATCTCTTGACCTCTAAAAGCCGCGAGACTGTATACGACGCCACCGCAAGACGGATTATGTCTGGCAGTTCCACACGAGGAGCCAGGAAGTGAAAAAGCCCCGTATTTCTTTTATAGGACAGGAAGGTATCTGCCGCCCCCTGCTTCTCGTCTTGGACAGAATAAACGCTGGAGGACATCAACCTCCCCCCACTCCCCCCTCAAGCTCGTACGGACTTACCGCCATTTTGGTTCCGTACTGCTAACTAAACCCGGCAAGCCGCAAAGCGTAATGACCGGCCGGCACAGCCGCTATCGTTCGGCTTGTATACGAAGTACACTTCGTTAGCGTAAATCACTCCCGAAATGCTATTACTGTGTGCGTCGCCTGTGGCGGCGCGATCGTGTAGAACCAGATGCATGCGTAAAGTGCACCTGGATTACGTGCGAAGCAGGGCTCGCATTTTGGGTCTAATTTGTCTCCTTTGCTTTCTTTTTGTTTGTTTCATTTTGCGAATACAGTTTCCCGTCGCTCTACATTCGCCGGTAAGGAGATAACGTGTAAGATTTCCGTGGAGATAACGTGGACTCAGAGCTCGTTAAGTGCGGTCATTGATCAGCAAAGTGCGTTAACCACTGCCCTATGAGATACGTTTGGCTTTTTTTTATTTCGGCCTTCGGAATGATGGCCAACGGGAGTTCGCGCTACTAAAAGGCTCCATGCTGCTTACGCGTTTCGGGTACTAACGGTTTTCGAGATGCACAGGATGCCGCGGACACGCGAGGTGGAGAGATAAGTAGCGCCGGTCACATTCTTTGGTTCGCGGTTTATTGACCGAAATGTGGCGTCACCCGATTACCGTGAAATCCGTGGACACAATAGAATGATCACTGGCTACATGACCAGAATATCCATACACAACACAGACTACCCACACAAACTGTCACGTTAGTCTTTATCGTCACGTTAAAAGAAGCAAACTTATGTCGCAGATTCGTCACAAGCGTTACCCACAAATCGATTCCAGGCACGATCTACCAGCGCCCAGATGACGTATTTGGCAGCTCGTTCGCCAGGAGCAACCACGCGGCAAACGAATTGCGAAGGTCCGTCACGGGAATTCACTTACTGTCTTCTTTATTTGCGTTTGCAAGCGAGAAACTGCAAAGCCCACTCGCACTTGGACGATATACATTCTTCACCGCAACACACGGAACACCGCGGAGAAAACTTCGCGCCCCCTGAACACACGAAGTGAACATCTCCCGCCAAAGTCATCCGTCTTTGAAACGCGACGAAACAAGCCACGACGGCGTAGCGCGAAATCCGGTCCCGTAAAGGTGCGATCGCTGCCCCCCTCCCACCACCACATCCCAGATACACCGATGACCGATAGCAATTTGCGAAGAGGATGCAGAAGGCGTGGGCCGGACGGCCGCATAGAAAGCACGAGTCCAGCATCAGAGACGGCGAAAGGTGGGAAAAGTAGTTTCGTTACTGATTTCGGGGGTCACCACGTGTTTTCGAAACCGCGAAACATGGGAGGCTCCAACAACTCGGCCTCTCACCTTGGAACTCACCAGCCGCGCGTGGTGGTGGCGCCATTTTCGACGAATCAGAATAAGGAGAAAAAAAAGTTTGCGGCGTGTCCGACCTTGTAAACATCGTCCCGGCGGCTTGTGCTCCGTGACCGGAACAACTCACGCGTGCCCGTGCCTATACAAACAAGCCTGCCCGCCATAAGTGGTGCAATCAGCTCCCACCCGGGCTTTGCTATGGCATAGCCTTGCCCACCACCCCTCGATTAAAACGAAACGAGCCGGCGACAGGAGAGTAAAGCAGACGAATCAGTAGACGCGATGATAGTGGACACAGGGCAGCAACAACTCGCTTCGGTGAAGCCGCGATAGTGGACAGACGCGCCATCTTGAAAGAAAGCTCAGCCATTTGAGAAGCTTCTACGGGACGTAGGCGACGATAGCATCTACGCCCCGCTAACGAGCCTCCGCTTTTAGCAAGGGCTGTTATTATCTCCTCTGGCGCGAGTGAAGTGGACAGGTTCGGTCATGCAGACACGGCAAAAGGTAAAACGAAGGGAAGAGGGGGAGGCACGGCTGCTGAATATCATCGACGGTTGCTTCCCCTCTACGTACAACACGGCCTACGCAAATAATCACCCTGTCGTTTTCAGAGAGAGAGAGAGAGAGAGGAGAGGAGGGGGCTAGCCCATGAGGGCTCTTCCTTCACCAGTGCGTGCTTTTGCCATCGTTTGTATCTGTTTCAGCGCGCCCCTAATGGCCGATCAAAGATGGCGGCGCTCCGGGCGCCACGTTAGGGCTATTTGTTTTAGGAGGTGGCACCGACAGCGCGCGCTGCCGCCGTTTCCGGCGCAAGCAGTAGATGTACGGAATGAAAATTTGCGCGTCACACCCGTGTCGCACAATTAAACGTGAAATGAGACCATTAGCGCGATGTGTTTGCGGTCGTAATTAATGGTTCAATGTGGCCTATTACTTCATGGTGCTTAAAGGTGGTGGCGGAGCCTAATGGAAGTTGTGTGAAATTTCTAAAGTGCACGTGGATACTGATTACTACTCTGGTCTTGTAATGTAGTCGAAATGCATGAGCTTCGATGAGGCTTTCCCGAGGGACGAAGATTCTGTCATGTGAACTGCTCTTTCTTTTCTCCCCTTTTTTTAAAGCGATGTCTTGCTTGTACGTCGCTAATAAGGTGCAATTTGTCATCGTTGGGCTAATAGCAAGGAAGCATTCTGGGTCGTCTGGGAGGGACCCTATTAGGCAACAATGAATGAGTTTCTTCAGCGCCAAGTTTCCCCTGCGGAAATGTCCTTTCCTGACATGCCTACCCACCTTTAATTAATCAAAGTGGGCACCTGTGAGAATCCTAGAAAGCTCGGATTCTATTAGGAGTCGTTTATCCTGCAAATATCGCACTAGATTGATATCTTCTCATGGTGCGCATAATGTTATCATGTGGTTCGCTGTGTTTTTGAACGTGGCGGAGAAAAAAAAAACAATCGTCTAATTTAATTTTTAGAGAAAATTAATGGCTGCGCGGAATCGCGTAAGAATTCTTCGTAGTTCTACATTTTCGTTTCTTGGAGGGAGGATGGGAGTAACTAGGAATGCACTCGGCGAGTCAGGTAACCTCTGCGTCTATCACGGTCATGACACTTTAGGTTGGGTTCAGCCACTGCGCTCGAGGAGTCATTGTTAGAACAGTAGAGTGACTGCTTCCAGACGTGGACATCATACAAAGCGCTGCTCTTACCGCAGCCGAATCCATCTAACTGAGGGCTAGAAAACTATGCCCTGTACAACAACGGCTCAGTCTTTCCCTCTCACTCTTATTAATTAAGACGAAAGACCTATGGATACCTCATAGAACACGGAAAGTGACCATCGGCGTCCACACAGTCTGTGATTAAAGAAGTAATCAAAATCCGATGACCTCATAGATGATAAAATTTGCGCCATCACCATGCAGTCACGCTGATGTAGCGTGACGTCACACGATGACGTCATTATTTAACGTCGTCGATCGGTCATAGTTTCGCTCATACCGGAGGCACTGCAACCTTCCTGCGTCTCACATGCCTCCGGGATCGCCACCACTGCGACAAAGCTACGACGTCACGTGATGGCTTCAGCGTGTGACGTCATGCTACATCATACCGGTGCCATCATGACGTGACAAATTTTGGTATCTATGGCCGTCACGTAATCGCATGATAATTACTTGCATCACTCGTGTTGGCCCTTGCTAAGGCCTCCATTCTCGGAAGCAGTGCGAATATACGCCACGTTTAGAAAAGATTCAGGCGCAGTCGGATGATTACATTCACTGCGAAGAAAAAGTAAAAGATAGCTATTGCCTTCAAGTCATCTTAGTGAAATGCGTAATAAACACCATGAATCTTATTTTTCGTCATTTTAAACATATAGCATCAAATGAAAAAAAAGTTGGGTGGCCTTCCAGCCTTTTACCTGACTTCTTACCTGAAAAAAAAAAAACGGCGCTCATGCTATCAGTAAACTCTGGTTCTTCGCAAAAAAAAAAAGAAAAAAAGAACACGAGTATCTTGTAAACAGTGGTCCGCATACTCTTAAACGTGCCTCGGTAGCAGACCTCAAGCAGATGTTGCATTAGCAGCCTCCTTTCGCTTTAAACGTTATTCCACTGCTGCATAGTCAAAAAACCAGACAGAACGACGCCACTAGCACTCATGTTACGTGCACGTGGCGCTCGCCAAACTCGTAAAAAATTCAGGAACATTGCCCGGTCGGGAAAATGGGAGCGAGCGAAGTTTTCCGTGCGCGTGGCCTATAGTGTACATTTCATTTCATTCCTCCCTCCCTCTCCCCTCCTTCCTTCCTTCCTTCTCTCTCTCTTTCTTTATCTATTTATTTATTTATTTATTTATTTATTTATTTATTTATTTGTGCAAACACGATGCAATTCGTGTCCTTCTTGTCTCTGTGTCGTCGTTTTGTTCTCGCGCAAACTGCCCCTTCGCAGTTGGCATCGTGCTTAATCGCTCACGTTCCAGCGCCGGTACTTGAAGACATGCGTCCAAATGCGAAATGACGAGTCACGGAAGCCCAGCCCTCTTTTGAACTACAATTTTACAATAAATATTTTATTTATTCATTCAATGGAATACCAGATTGACTTATGAAGAACGACAGACCAGCGACAAGTCAACTATCGAGAAAGCATCAGTCATCGGAAAACGGAGCATACAAATACCCATGGGACCACCGCACCTTAGATGGCCATATAGTTCCGCCCCCTTGCCGGCGCCGGGTTTTTTCTGGTACGGTCAGTACGACACCATCACTGAACTGTGCGAATTAAAACAAGCTTCGCTTGAGAAAGACGAAATAGCGCACGGGGGGGGGGGGGGCGAAAACTATGCTCACGCGAGCCGCATAATGAAGCAACGCTGGCCCTCTGGCGTACAATGATAGAACTAACAGAAACGAAAAGGTTTTTCATAAAGAAAAAAGAAAGGCCGTCTCGACGGAACACGGAAACCGAATTACGCTGCGGCGCTCGGGCCGGCCCGCCGTGTCGTAAGTTTATATAGATATATATGTACACTCAGACACCAGGCTCGAGCTTTCTGGGCCTTTCGGATTCTCCGGCGCGGCGCGGTGGTGCGTGGCTCGCGCCGCCGCGTGAATATTACATGAACTAAGCCGAGAGGCAACCGGCACTGCAAGCGCGTTCTTTGTCTCCCAAAAAAGCAGGAGCACGATCTCTATATGGACTCCGTTTCTCGGCGTTCTCGGCTGGCGAATGCGAGTGCTTAACCTTCACCATATACCTATGGAAGTCTGAATAGGAATCCGTATACGCAAAAAAAAAAAAGTGGGCATATATGTCTAGTGTTACTTAAACGGAAATTTCGCTTTAAGCCGAAAGTCTTAGATGTCTCAACCCACGGGTAAATTTACGTTCGGCGACACCAACACGAGCGATGCAAAACAAAAAAGACGTTTATCACGTGATGGCGTCACCATATGACGTCGTCATGCGACCAAATGTGACGTCCCCCGATTGCGTGATCACACGACATCGTCACCTGGGCAAACCTGGGTCGATCACGGAGGCCATGCGAAATCAGGTACGGTGCGTAAACATTGCCATGCCTTTGATCCAGGAGGCCGAGCCGCACCACGTTAGGTGCTGAAAGCTTTCGGAGGGGTCTTACATTGATTGAGTGGAAAAATTTATGATATATATGTGGGGTTTAACGTCCCAAAACCACCATATGATTATGAGAGACGCCGTAGTGGAGGGCTCCGGAAATTTTGACCACCTGGGGTTCTTTAACGTGCACCCAAATCTGAGCACACGGGCCTATACAACATTTCCGCCTCCATCGGAAATGCAGCCGCCGCAGCCGGGATTCGAACCCGCAACGTGCGGGTCAGCAGCCGAGTACCTTAGCCACTAGACCACCGCGGCGGGGCGATTGAGAAGAAAAAGGAGATGGCCGTCGCTTTCGAATTGTCCTGGGTGAATGCGTAAAAGAGCCCGTGAGTTCGTCTGTTTGTGAATGTATATAATACGTAAGCTTCTAGCTATTAATGTGCTTCGGTGTGCTCATTTTTGGTGGTTTTACGTGCATACATTCGTGCGTAATGGTCTGCCGCGAAGCAACGTAACGACAACTTTGGGGTAACGTAACGTTCAGGCCTTGTTGATACGTCCTCAGACGTCTGAAAAAAAAAAAAACAAGCAAGCAAACAATACACACCCGTGCAAATAATATGCTGTAAAAACTTGTTGCTGTAATCCTGATCAAATGCGCATGAAGGTGACAGTCGTTCTATGCGTTGGATGATTTAATTCGTTTACGGTGATTAAATTAGAGTCAGAAGTCAATTCACACATGGCAGCCCCACCAGGAACCAAACGATGAAGTGGACTTGGCTGCTTTCTGAACGAATGCACTCCGTAAAGACAAATATTAGAAAATTCAGGATCCACTCTAAGTTCCTTCTTTTGAAATTCTATAAGCTAACCTTCTGTTCAGCTTATAAATTTTACACATTGGTTTCAGTTTCATAAAGAATCATTTCGCTGTGCCCTGATCTACTGTGAACTAGTACGAATATCTGCTAAGGCACGTTGCCGGGCTAGTTGGTTGGGATTCATCATTTTCACTGGTATAGCGCACCACGACAAGGACACACACAAAGGAGAGATGCAAACACACACAGCGCTAACTTGCAACTAATGTTTTATTTGCGATCACACACGCTGTTTATATAACAGGAGACGGATAAAACATGGATAATGTTACGTCAAGAATACAGCACAGCCCATGCACGTGTCATCACCGATAGCGACAATCTACACTAGCCCGTCAAAGTGAAAATTCCAGATACTTCTTTTCTTTAGACGATAATGCTATGGAAGCCACACCCACACATTTTTCTTTCATTTTGTCTATTTCAAAAGCTTCAATAATTTCACGTGTGGTTCTGTCACGGGCCTTAAAGAGTATACGGGTGTTTTGGAACATAGGGACGCAACCGCACCTCTGACAGTGAAGGGCCAAATGACCACATACAGCTCTTTCTACATTGTACTTGTGCTCCTTTAGTCTTTCATTCACACACCTTCCAGATTGGCCTATGTATTCGCAACCGCAAGTCAAAGGAGTGCTATAGACAACACCACAACAACAATTCACAAATTTCTCCCGGTGCTTAATCTTACAAACCTGTTTCCCGCTACTCTCTGCATTGACCTTTTTGCACATTCCTTGCAACTTTTCGGGAGCAGAAAACACTACATCCGCACCCGCCTTCCTTGCTATCCTTCGCAAGTTATGCGAAATGGCATGCATGTAAGGCACTACAGCAACCTTGCCTGCCATAGTGGCGGTTGCCTGGTCTTTGCCGTTTGGCCTTCCTTTCCTGCTTATACATTCGGCGACAGCGGTCAACAAGTGCAAGGGGTAGCCAGAGTTTAATAAACGTTTTGCTTGAGCCCACAAGCTCTCATCAAGCTTGTGGTAAAGCGTGCGGTGATAAAATCCTGTTTTCAGAATTCACTGATGAAGTCGTCCCACCACAAGCTTGATGAGAGCTTGTGGGCTCAAGCAAAACGTTTATTAAACTCTGGCTACCCCTTGCACTTGTTGACCGCTGTCGCCGAATGTATAAGCAGGAAAGGAAGGGCAAACGGCAAAGACCAGGCAACCGCCACTAAAGCAGGCAAGGTTGCTGTAGTGCCTTACATGCATGCCATTTCGCATAACTTGCGAAGGATAGCAAGGAAGGCGGGTGCGGATGTAGTGTTTTCTGCTCCCGAAAAGTTGCAAGGAATGTGCAAAAAGGTCAATGCAGAGAGTAGCGGGAAACAGGTTTGTAAGATTAAGCACCGGGAGAAATTTGTGAATTGTTGTTGTGGTGTTGTCTATAGCACTCCTTTGACTTGCGGTTGCGAATACATAGGCCAATCTGGAAGGTGTGTGAATGAAAGACTAAAGGAGCACAAGTACAATGTAGAAAGAGCTGTATGTGGTCATTTGGCCCTTCACTGTCAGAGGTGCGGTTGCGTCCCTATGTTCCAAAACACCCGTATACTCTTAAGGCCCGTGACAGAACCACACGTGAAATTATTGAAGCTTTTGAAATAGACAAAATGAAAGAAAAATGTGTGGGTGTGGCTTCCATAGCATTATCATCTAAAGAAAAGAAGTATCTGGAATTTTCACTTTGACGGGCTAGTGTAGATTGTCGCTATCGGTGATGACACGTGCATGGGCTGTGCTGTATTCTTGACGTAACATTATCCATGTTTTATCCGTCTCCTGTTATATAAACAGCGTGTGTGATCGCAAATAAAACATTAGTTGCAAGTTAGCGCTGTGTGTGTTTGCATCTCTCCTTTGTGTGTGTCCTTGTCGTGGTACGCTATACCAGCGAAAATGATAAACGAATATCTGACTCTCACAATCCGGTTTTCCAGTTTTCCCTCGCCGTACAATGTGTTCAAGCTTTTTAACAACGTTACGGTGAACCCGCGACATGCAAGAACATTTGGGGGCTACAAGGTCTTTATCACCGTAAGTGCAATTTGATGTCACACTGAAATACGCAGAATGGAAAGGGACAGTCTCACTACTTGCCCCGAAAGGGGTAATCCTTAATGTCGTTTTGTTTGAACAGCTGTCGCGGACAGTTTGAAAGACACTTAAGCACAGCGAGGTGAACGTACCCAACCAGACAAACCGCGGCATTTCTATAGAGCGAATGATGATACCAAATTTTTACAACTTAGGTCAATAAAAAACCCTGTCATGCATCCGTGGGCATGCCAAGTGTAGTCCAATAAGGAGAGGGAGTGTATGTTTTACTCGATATCCCCCCCCCCTTTAACTCATTGGCAGAGTCGGAAAGAAGCCTCGCGATGTATGCAGAATGACAATGAAGCTATGGCGTGGTGCTCACAACAGCCTACCACTGGTCCCCTACTCTAAGGTGGGAAGTAAACCGTCCTTTGAATGACATCAAGTTTCCTCGGGCTTCATCATCTTCAGAAAACACGAGTAGTCATTAGCTTGCGCATTGAAATAAAATATATGCTACATTGGCGCCCCCCTTATACACAATCAGGAGTGTAAGCTAGGGGGCCTGCGCGGGCCGATCACACCCCTTCCCCCTACCCCTCTTCCTACGCGCTCCTACGCATTCGTCGTAAACGTTAACTCGGTGTGTTACAAGTTTGAATGCACAGTCACGCGCGCGGTGTTTCCGAGAATTGAAAGATCTTTCGTGGCTGCTAGATACCTTGACCGCTAGATAGCGCTATGAAGCTAGCGCTATGAACTGTACGCCCTTATCGGGAACTCGTATAAACTCAAGTCGGTAGACTGTACAGACGGCGCCGACGCATCGAGAAATTCAATAAGCCTGACCCGTACGTTCGCGTAATTGTATATGCTGTCTCGCGTGGAAATGGGTCGGCGCGGCTGGTCACCTTTGGCCGAGCGCTCGAGGAAGATACGCGGTCTGTGAGTGTATATGGCAGCGTGGGTGTCGTAGGTGGTGTGCGATTCCAGCACGGAACCGGCGCCGGCGAGTGAGTGGTTCGACCGAAGTCGTGGGAGGTTCACGAAAACGCACATGCTATAGCACGAGAAAACGGGGCAATGAAGCTTTAAGGAGCGACTCTTTTCTAAAGAAGCGACTGCGGCACATCTGCAATGCGAATCGAGTGTATGATGCCTTTCTTCATTGAAGCTTGCCCTTCTGTGGCGTCGTTAAGTTTACATCTCCATTTTGTATATACCTGTGCAATAACGATTCGTATTTTTTGTTTTGGTACTTCCATGGACATGTATAGATCACGTTCCATAAAACATGGTGTTTGAAAACTTACCTAACGAAGAGCGCGTGGGTGTCCAGGAAGCCCGCAGGCGGACCGGAAGCGACGGTGATAGCCGGAAGCGGAAGTGGGAAGGCGCCACGGTGACGTCACGGTGATGTGGCTGGAGCAGCAGCTGACGGTCGCCAGGAGTGCGCATCGAACCCTGTAGAAGTGAGACAGAAAGAGATGTGTAAAAGTATTGTCACACGGTCGTGACGTTCGCGAAGACCACGGTAGGCGTGCTCAAGACGAAACTCTTGTAATTGGATGAACCTGTGCCCGGTAAATGCGAAGTCAAACTACACGCTGTGCACTAATAAAGGCGAAGAGTCCGTCATGCCGTATAAAGCAGTACAGTGCGTCGGCCGTCGATAATTTGATCCGCGGTAAGGCGCATCGACATTTACACATGCTGCATCGAACATTCCAACCTTATCGCCAGTGGCTGGGCTTGCGCACCTAAGCCTATCGGAAGATTCTAAAATAATCTACAAGGTTCTCAGACCATTGGGCGTAGTTTGCGCACGGCAGCGGTCACGCGTGCAACGTACTAGTTATATAAAAATTTCCAAAGAAGCGCGCGGCAGTATCAATATGCCAATAAAACAGCAAAAAAAGAAAGATATTGCCAGATTAGCCAGCGTCAACACCCTGCGCAGGGTTTTGATGTATAAAGGTGTGGATCTTCCTTAAATAAAGCCAGTTGGTAGTTTGCGCCTGTCCTGGCCATGTTTCTTCGTGTGTGTTGTGTTTAGTTGCGCCCTCACGACAGTTTATATGTCAAAGCACCAACCCGCCCAACAGTTAATCTCTCGCCCCGAAGTGGTGGTCTAATGGCTGAGGTGCTCGGCTGCTGACCCGCACATCGCTGGATTGAATTCCGGCTGCGGAGGCTGCATTTTCGATGGAGGCGAAAATGCTGTAGGCCCATGTGCTCAGATTTAAGTGCACGTTAAAGAACCCCAGATGGTCGAAATTTCCGGAGCCCTCCATTACGGCGTCTGTCACAATCACGGTTTTGGCACGTTAAACCACGCATATCAATCAATCAACAGTTAGCTCTCAGTAAAGCATGCCTCATAGTCATCATTCTGGTTTTGACACTCGCTAAATTCATAAATTATTACTTTAGTCTTCCATGCGTGCAGTAATAGGCGTGCGTAGGGCTCCCCTTCCAGGGGGGGGGGAGTGAATGTTCGCCGCAGCGCCCCCCTCCCCTATTAGGTCAATGTATGGGGCTGACTTCGTGACCCTCCCTATTAAGCCGATGTATATAGGGCTGACTTCGTGACCCTCCCTATTAAGCCGATGTATATGGTTGAGTTTTGCACCCCTCCCCCTTCTTGGGTGATCAGGGTGGCGACCGCCACCCTGATCACCCCCCACCCCGTGTACACAATTATGCGTGCAGTGCTTAAGTGAACCCGGGTCGCGATTAGCGCAAGTGACGCGGCAGTGTCACATAAGGCCAGCTTTGTGGGGGATATAGCATATAAATTAGCTCTCATATTCATTTCATCTTGTTTTCACATGCTCGAGACAAGACATCCAGACAAACTAAGTCAGTCGCCACGCACGTGATGTCCACTGTCCGGGGAAGCAGCTTGAGCAACACGTGACAAAAAGGTCCCCCTGATCACTAAATACCATAAGGCACCGAAAGAACGCGATGAAACGGAACTACAACTAGGCGACGCAGAAAAAAAGAATAGCAAAAGCAAGGAGAAGCTTTACAAGATAACCGAAACGACCGTGACGAATGGGAGTAAGTCGCACCACGATGCGTTAAGGCAGGAAACCTCGGGAGCAACTCTGAGCCTCTTGGCGTCAGGAAGCAACAGGCGGATAACGCAGATGGACGGTTCTGGAAGTACGTTCGTAATAGGGGATCTTGAGTTGTCTGTGGGTATAGATAGATAGATAGATAGATAGATAGATAGATAGATAGATAGATAGATAGATAGATAGATAGATAGATAGATAGATAGATAGATAGATAGATAGATAGATAGATAGATAGATAGATAGATAGATAGATAGATAGATAGAAAAAGAAAGAAAGAATCAAATCTCACCGCAGTGATGACCTTTAGACGCAGAAAACAAATGAATGTAGGCTTAGCGCACGCCACACAGCGACGGACAAAGGAAGAGAAATGAGACGTCGTCTCTCCGCTGACGTCACGTCTGCGGTCAACCGGAAGAACCGGAGGCCTCCGCCTCGAAGTGACGCGTCGGGATTGACCGCGTGATAGGAGTCGGCCGCGCCTGTCGTGTCACGCGGCAGCAACAGGGTGAAACGAGGTACGCAGCAGATGCTAAGCGCCGGATTGAGCCAAGGAGGATTTAATCCTCCTTGGATTGAGCACGTATGGTGCGGTGTGCGTGGCTGCATTCATGGTCGGTGATGTTCCGACTGAGACGCAAGGCGAAGGTCAGAGAGTGCTCCGTGCAGTAGCCGATTGCGCACTGTGCGATACCGCTCAGAAAAGAACCAAGCAAAAACATAGGAGAAGAACAGGTTGGCCAAAAACACAATGATATCTGGCGGTACTAAAGAGTGAGAGTTGGTGTGTTCCTTGAGTCATTAGTAGCAGGCCTGCGGCCAGTAATCTTTTTCGGGAGGTGGGGTGACACTTTATCATATCCCCTAGTAAGATAACCGCCATCTTGCAATAGGAACAGATTCATTCATGGGCAATGATTTACACTCCAGCAACTCTTTTTTAACCTGCTTGGTGGAGACGCCACTGCGATATTCGCGTGCCAAACACCATGACCTAGTAAATTTGGAAGGTGTCTACTGGGTCCTACATAACTTATACTCGACAAAAATGAGGTACTTTGCTTTCTGTGGGTGCCCTAGATTGAACATACGAAGTGTCTGAAAATTTTATTGAGCCAATGTCAAAAAAAATACGGGAAAATTTGCATTTTGAAATTTGCTACATAAGGCACTGAGATTTCGGACCAAAATTTAAGAAAAATTGAAACTTTAACCTTGGTTTTCTCCGTTAATAATGAACTTATGACTTTGAAACTTATGGCGTTAGAGAGCTCAGTGCAGTTCATCTATATAAAAACTAAGTCATTGTTTCTCTTTAGTGTTTCATTAATAACAAGCTGACTAGAGAATATGTTAAGAACCACCATAGCGTGCGATGGAACGAAGGATGATGAGCGTAACTCTACAAGACAGGAAACCAGGATGAGTACGGGATTAGGGCAAAAAATAAAATCGGTAGCCGATATCGTAGCAGATATTAAGAGAGGAGAATGGACCTGGTCCCGGTTAAATTATGAGGATAGATGGCGAGCATCGGAGCGGACGCAAAGAGGTGGGAACTGCGGCTGAATTCGGTAACGTGAAGCAATGAATTGAAGAATTTCGGAGGCATTCAATAGCATGAGCTAGCGCCTGGAATTCAAGGTTGCATAGCAAGTTCTAGAAGAGGCGTGATTATGATGACGTTTAGGAAGCTCTCTACTATGGGCTTCCCAGTTTATGTATTCAGCACTATTTGTGAACACTCTCGGGTTATAAAAAGTGGTGAACAATTTAGAGTACTTGGTACTCTACTATGGGAAAGCGTGTAGCCGTCTCTTAACGGAAACTGCCTGAACGCTTTACGAATTGTCCCACCATGGGGGGGGGGGGGGGTTAGAAAAACAAGGTAACGATTTAGAGCACAGGGTACCCTACTATGGGAGAGCTTAAAGCCGTCCCGTCAAATCAAGCAGCGTTATATCGGGGGGGGGGGGGGGGGTTAGAAAAAGTGGGTAACGATTTAGAGTACAGGGTACTCTACTATGGGAGAGCACTGAGCCGTCCCGAATTGACAATCATCCCAGCAAACTATTGTGTGTTTGTGTGTTTAGAAAAAGTGGTAAACGATTTAGAGTACTCGATACTCTACTATGGGAGAGCTGAGAGCCGTCCCTTTGAACAAGGTAGAGAAGTTCCAAATATACAGTAAATGTGCCTCATATGGCGAATTTATGGTTTATTGGCTATTAGCAGAACTTCGCTTCGCACCATCGGGCCTAATACAATAACCTCCATAGTGGCACTAGCCCAATCTCGGCATATTTCTTTTTAGGTATCTTCATGCTGTACGCAGCAAAGTTTTTTGCAAAAGAACAAGTCAAACCTCTCACAGAGCACAAACTGTTTAATTGAAAGACAGTGCAAAGATATAATAACATGTTGGAAACGGCATTTGTACGCTAATGATTCTGCAGGTGACGCGAAATGCCAGCGACCGCACGGACTTGCCCACTCTGACTGGGACAGGATTACCCTGCCTCAAGAACTAGCTTTCCCTCTTTCTGGTGGCAACCTGAAGTGTCATCATGGCTTTATACACAAGAACACGTAGGTCTAGAGCAAGAACTTACAAAGCACAACCGGCGGATAAGACACATTACGTAAACGAACGTGACATAATGATAACGTACAGAGTTGCAGGATGTAGTTTAGATAGGAATTCACTGTGAGTGAGCCTACCCTTGCGGCAAAAACAGAGGTTTTAAAGGCTCAAACACCGAACTGAGATTTAGCGATGACAGCGCTGGTGTTATGACAGCAGATTGCCAACACTAGGAATTATTTAGGCATTTTCAGCCAACACACTCCGAGTTCTGGAAGTACGCAAGTAAGTACTGCAGTTGTTACCCACGTGACTTAGACGCAGCGATGGACCTTGTCGTTTTCGGTAACGGCCCCTATTTCTTGCCTGTAGACGGACGTCACGCAAACAGGCTTGGTTTTCATTGGCGACAAGCACATGCACACACGCATGGTAACCATGGTTATTGCCATAGCTAGGATACCCAACTATGCTACATCGACGCTACCTGCTACGCTACGACATAATTTTACTAAACACTACCCTAACGCAAACGCGTGACCTTAAAAATATGGGGCACTAAGTGTTAATTGCTATCTATAGCATACTTTATCGCATTTAATTGGCTAACGTTTAACATTTACACCCTTACTGCGCTCTCCTGACTTAGATCCCAAACATAGTTTAATTGGCCTTTTTCTATATTTACTTTGGTAAAGTTATGCTGTTACATTTTTTATTATTTGGCTTAATTGGTTGACGAGGTAGTTGATGTAAATCCATTTTTTTTCTTCAGAGCAAACAAACCCATAAAAAACTCGTGCCTTCTTTCTTGTGTTGCTGTTTCGCGCTAAAACTGCATTGGCTTGGGCCCATTGTATCTCTGGGTAGTGCGGGCTATATCCACGTTATTGCCGTTGGATTTTCTCTCGAAGACACACACACACACACACACACACACACACACACACACACACACACACACACACACTACGCATTTTTTATCTCGATTGTGAGTCCTTTAGTAAGCCAGTGGCAAGCTGTTGCAAGCTTTACCTCAGCACTGCATCAATCATTTGTGCGATCCGAACATCTTGAATAAGTGGTACGGGTTAAAGTTACCCGGCGTTGCAGCTCTGACTGTGCAGAGGATGACTTTTCTGGGTCACCAGTGAATAATCGATGCGGAATACACGGGGGCCACCACAGCATTCTGAGGCGCTGGGGACTCCAGAGAACTCCGGGACGCTCTGAACCTGCAGATCGCGAGTGCTTCAAAGACGGCTCCATGGACGGCTGTCGTCCGTCCTCATTTAGACGACAGAGCCGCGTTACAGGCTTGGCTTCGGGGGGAACGTGATCGAACTACCTGAACATACTTAGCGCTCAACATCAATCTCTTTTTGTTGTTGTTGTTGTTGTTGCCCCTGTCTGTAGGTGGGCAGTGCAGAAGCCGCGAGGTGGGCGCAGCTGGTCAAATCATCAAGAGAAAACCGAAACACCGCTGTTCCTTTTCCTTACTAAATATTATAAGACCGTCAGCGCTCGTCAAAGTGCAGGAGATTACCAACGATCCCACTGGTTTGAGGCCCAGGGTGGCAGTTATCACTTTCACACCTGCCATGCAGGATGGGTCTGTACACCTCCCACTCCCGTCGAAAGTACAGAAAACTCACATAGTCCATTATGCGATCGCATAACACGTCTGGGAGGCTCATTCAATATATAATCAACCCCTGCCACCCGCATACACTCTCTGAAGGTTTCTGCGCCAAAGTTGATTAAGCACTGTCTCCGGATTGGATCCCTTTTGACTTGGCAACGATGACGTCATCACCTGAAATCGATGAACACGCCGATATGAGCAGCGCAACGTCATAGCTACATGAGCCGACCACCCAGCGTGCTCTACGTAGCTTGTTTTGGTCATGGTATGATGTCTCGTGTTACTTGCTACTTTCGCGTGGTTTGGTGTGGTCTTGTCTGCAGCAACATACATAAATGGTGTGGTTCTACGGTCGAGAGAGAGAGAGAGACGCAAGTAAAGGCAGGGAGGTTAACCAGACACGCGTCCGCTTTGCTACCCTGCACTCGGGGAAGTGATGAAGAGGGGAAAAGAGATAGAACAGAGAAAAGAAAGATACACATATTCACGGGCACACTTGGGGGAGCACGTGCAGTCTACAGGTGGTCACTCATATTTGTTGTGGTCAGGTACTGCAGTAGCACTTTAGTCGTTTTTTTGCGCTATCGAAGCACATGCCCGAGGTACTGGAATCCTCTGCACAGCAAATAGTGTGGAGTCCGGTTGGTTCAAAGCCATCCGGAGCGGGCATCCGAAAACCACGATATCATTACGAGGGGCGCTGTAATGAAGGACTCCGAAAATTTCGACCACCTGGAGTTCTTTAACCTGAAACTCTTTTTTCTGAGTACACATGCCTTCACCAGTTCGCCTCCATCGAAATGAGGCCTCCGCGGCAGGGATTCGATCCCACCGACCTTGGGTTCAGCTGTCGGGTATCATAACCAGGAGACCACCATACATGGTGGGTATTTTTTGCTGTATGATATCGGGTCTTGTTCCATGGTGTGCATCGCTTTCTACTTCATGTAGGCTGGTTCGTAGTGCGGTGTCGTATTCGGTGCTGATGCCTCACTTTAGTCTGGTCTGGTTTTCTGCTTTGCTATATTCGTCGTGTTCACTGCTTTGCTATAGCCACGTGTGTGTTACTTAAGAAACAGGAAGATGGCGGTGTGGGTCAGGGAACAAATGGGTAATATGCACATATTACTCAAGATTAAGAAGAAACGGAGATGGGCAGATCATGTGGCGCGAAGCCAACATAACCACTCGTCATTAGGAGTGGCAGAGTGGGTTCGAAAATAAGGAAAGTGCGTAAGAAGGAAGCATAAGTTAGGTGGGCAGATGAGATTAGAAGCTTTCGGGGATTACGTGGCTGCAGCCAGTGCAGTATCGGGTCAGTTGGCGAAACCTGAGAGGGCCCTTTGCCTCGCAGTGGGCCTAGTCAGGCTGATTGTGAAGTGCGATGTAGCGGTGTGTGCTCTTATAGTGCGCGCTGTGGTGCGTTCGATATTGTTGTACTCTGCGATGAGGCATGGAGCGCATCACTGAACTGCTTGGTGAGGTGTGATGCGTTTCGTTCTAATGAGGTGCTACGTGGTGTACTGCGGTGTACTGCGGTGTAATGCGGTGCAATGCGGTGTAATGCGGCGTCCGTATGCATGTGCGGTCGGGCTTGCGTGTGCGCGTGCGGCACGCCAAGTCGATTTTGTGCACATCCTGGCATCATCAGACGACAACCAGGCGCCACTTTTTCGTTCACGCTATCAAAGAAAAAACAAAGAAAAGGAGGGTGCACATAACGAAGCGTTGATCGCACTCTCCACAGCTAAACCTTGATGTCGACAGCAAATCCACCTTTATCACTGATCGCACGTCTTGGTTTCCACACGATCACTATTCACGCCCGAAACGCAGTGAGATTAAGAGCTTCCATGAAAAAAAGAGATAAAAAGAAGAGAGGTAAGCCGTCTCCGCACAGCGCCGCGTCTCGCAGGGGAATCCCCTCATTTCACAAGCTCAAGAAAGGCTCGTAAGTTTGGAGAAGAATCGCGAATACACAGAATAGAAGGGTACAAAACTAAAAGGGAAAGCAAGGGTAAAAAGCACCGGTAATGCGTTCAAGGCGCCGCTGACGGTGAAGCGTTAAAACTGACCCGGCTGAGTTCGCGCTCGCATCTTTCCCTCGCTTCGTTCCGCGATGATCTATGCGAGAAAAGAAAAAAGACAGCTACGAACGCTCGATAGAGCGCTCAGTGGAGGGTGCCGTTAGGTTATACACACGTCACATCGTACTCGTTTAAAATCTCGGCCATTACGGAGCAGGGTGCTATAGACAAGCTGACGCTTCGAGTTCACACGCATTATACGGTACGAAGAACAAAAGACGGCAGAGAACACGCGGAGGACACGGGGAATATGAACCGTGACTGATGGTCCTTGCAAGCGGCAGAGTAGGGAGAGAAAGCATATCGTGAGCCAAAGGGCGTCGTTCACAATGTTACAGATCGACGTCCCCCCCTCCCCTTATTCCCCCCCTCAATAATAAGAAAAGGGGCATGATCTTTAAACGAGAGGCAACGTATACAGTAGCATGTGCAAGCCGTGTTGCAAGCGTAAAGCTATTGCCACGTCTGAAGTTGATATAGCATGACGGCAGGCACTCGCTCATCGTTCATTCAAGCTCATATGCCGCCAAATTGGCTTTTCATTGCAAGCGGGTTGTTTTTAACGGCGAATCTCGAACGTAGGTGAGCCTTAAGATCTCCACGCACTATATACGAAGGCTTGACCAAAGAGCAACTCTCTCAGCCGCACTAAGCTGGGCAACCATCCTCTGACAGAACTGCTCTCTGTGCTCACAAAACACTCCTACGTGGAGCGTGTAAGGTATTTGTAAATAAAATACAATGAAACGACGTCCTAGGGCTCCGGCCTGCGCGGACTTGAACGCGAACCGCTATCAGGTCGCCGCTGTGGTTTAGGCAACTAAACGGCACGCTGTGACGGTTCCGTAACAACGCTGATTTGTTGCTTTACATACTCTGTTCATTACATACTCGTTACGTACTCTGTGCCCTTTCATCTTTTCACATCCCATATTTTGGATCATATTTTATTATCTATTGTTACGTTAATCTTTATAACAAATTGTCCTTGCTGAAGAACCTGCAAGGAGACTTGAAGGCTGGTTGTTGCGATTCGCAGGAGTACTCGCTCAACCCAGTCACCATCACTATCAAGAGCAACAACATCACAAAGATAAGAGGACCACACCAGAGCGAAGCGAATGCACTTGCTATGTTTCGCGGTCTGCGATACATCACATTCGAAGCAACTTAAAGAGACACTTTCGGCTGGTGTAATCGAAATCCCGCCACAAGCGAAACTCGTCGCAAGCCACGCAGGACGGCGCGTACACTTTTAAAAAGAAAGGACGTAAAAGCGACCGGAAAGAACGAGTTGATTTTGTTGTACTAGCAGGTTCTGCTAGTACGAAAATTCCTACAGAGGGCAATCGAGATAACGTGATGTATAAATGAAAGGTGTCCAACACGGCGCTAACGAAAGAAAGAAAGAAAGAAAGAAGAAAGAAAGAAAGAAAGAAAGAAAGAAAGAAAGAAAGAAAGAAAGAAAGAAAGAAAGAAATTGCAACACGGGGGGTAGAAAAGAGGCTGTATAGAAAGAATCTAATCAAGAGCACCGATTCGGCCATCCATCTATTAGCCCATACGGCGAGCGAAGCAAACCAATTCAGATAAGAGCTTTCACTCCTCAACAGCCGAGTGAGATGCCACGCCTGTCTAGATCGCACCCCTCACCTCTCCACAGCACCCTATAGGTTTCTCCCTGCGTTCCTAACCTCGAGTTCTTGTTCATATATTTATCTTTAACTTTTTGACGCCCTTTAAATCTCTCTTCAGTTTTCCGTTTTTTTATGATTTTTCGGCTTACACGTTTCATCCCGTACGTTTCAAGCCCTCACACCCTGCCATTTTCCGCCTCAACGTGGGCTGCCTACTTCGAAGCCGTTTCTGGAGGCCGGCGTTAATTTTTATCCTCTCAATGTCGTCGTCAAAAGAGTAAATGGAGCCACTTGCACAGAAGTATATACACATGTAGTAGAGAAAAACGCAAGTGGCTCAATGACACGAAGCGATACCATGGCGCTAATTTTCGTCGAGGTGTGTTGAGAGAACGTCACAGTGCATGGAAGTGTTAAACGTAAAGCGGAGAGCGGGGCGAAGAGGAGAAGCGGAAAGAAAGAGAGAATTCGGGTGTGTTCGCTGTGGTGGTTTCGAGAGTGAACGCTAGTCTCTAAGCTTTAGCACATTCAGGCCTTCCACCCCCTACCTTTCCGCCAATGCCACCAACGAACGGCTTTAGGTGGCGCTGCTTGTCCCCACACGTAGCGCCCCCTCTCTACCGTCTACAAGCCTGACTCGCCTGTTTGAGATTTGAGCGAGCGTGCCGGGACATGGCGAATACCGTGTTCTGAAAGAAAGAAAGAAAGAAAGAAAGAAAGAAAGAAAGAAAGAAAGAAAAAAGAAAGAAAGGAAGAAAGAAAGAAGGAAAGAAATGAAGAAAGAAAGAAAGAGAGAAAGAAAGAAAGAGAGAAAGAAAGAAAGGAAAAAGAAAGAAAGTAAAAAAAGAAAGAAAGAAAGAAAAGAAGGCCGACCATCATAAATCATGATTAAATCACGCCACGACTCTCGGTTTCAGGCTCCCCGTAGAGGAACGAGAGCAAGACTTCGAGCATGAGTCTGTATAGGCGCCCCAAAAACATGATGTACAGAGAGAGAGGGAAAAAGAGACTAATGCGAAACAGTTTGAAGTGATGATAGGAAGTAGTCGGCAACGAGGCAATGCTTGTCAGCAAAAGTCGGGCAAATTTCCGGCACACTACAAGCTTTTTTCATTTCCTTTTTGTTACATTTTTTCGAATATCATAACCCCTCCGGGCTGTCCTTACACTTCATTTATATCATACGCCATTTTGCCGCACTATCACACCTTGACACGGCCTCCGACAGTTCTCTTCGAAGCACAGTAAAAGAAATGATAAAAAAAAAACAGTTGGTGCTTTAAAAACGCGAACGGCCCAACAATCCATCCCGTTTGGCGATCTCGGATAGCTCCAAGAAAGCTGCGCCGATTTTGCGTGGCAGGCATCGCTATTCTTCATTCGTTTTGCTTGTGTCCTTCTTCTAAGCGCAAAAGGATGAACACCTTTTTTTTTTTTTTGTTTCCTTTTCACGTTGCTGCACCTCCTGCGGTGAAGGACCCAAGGTCATCGCCGCTTGATACAAGGCGAAGCATAGCCGCACGTCTTTAAGTTACGACGCCAGCTGGTGTGACACACCGCGAACAGTATTTTCTGCCGACGTGCCTGCATATATAGGTTACACGCGGTTCCCAGAAGGAAGCCCTAACGGCGAACTCTTCAGAACGGCGGTGGTTCTATACCTGTGCTTTTTCAAAAGCTAGCATTCTTGTCCTCCGAGACAAGAGCCGTTCTGCTACAAAGTTTATGGCTGATCGAGAGTTCGGGACCACGGCTGATAAATTACAGCGAAGGGTCGAGAGAACAGAGAACGCTCTTGTTCCTTTACGCGGTATAGTCCATGCAGAGATCGCAGTGGGGCTTTGCTTCTACAGTCGGCGGTGGATGTGCGCCTTGTATAAACAAGAGCACAGCTTGTTCCTCGTGGCTGTTGTTGCTGAAGTTATGACATCTTCTTTTGTCGCATATTTGCGGTTATGTTAAGAACGTTATAGTTGAAATTACAGATTATATCCTCGAAAGTCAATAAAACTTGCCATAAAAGTGCAACGGCAATATAAAGGTGCTATAACTACTTCTATCAAAGCATCTTTCCCGTCGTGATAACTGTCAATATACATGCGCTTTTTGCTTGTTTGTTTGTTTTTTCACAGGGATATATAGCTGCTGAATCGGTTGTCGGGTCCGTTTCAGCATGTCCGCAATAAGTAGTTCAATATAAAGGACAATGCATCATGTTAGATACCTTGGGCGGACTGCATTGATATACCCACAACTGCAGGATGTGATGGTCATACTAATAACCGAAGTCAGAGGCGTCGGTTTCTGGAGAGATGTGATGCGGGATAGCTGCATGGTAACACACATGTTGAGTACGTTTCTTTGTAGTGCAAATATAAGTCACACCAATATAGACACACATGAACACGCAAGTGGCATACATGAACACACGTGGACACACATGTAACACATGTACGCACAGACAGCACACGTGACCACAGAGGTGACAGAGATGCAAGTGGATGGCACATGTGGACCCACATGTGACCCAAATGGACACAACGGTGGCACACCTACGCGAATACACTTGTGAAGCATATGCACACAGGTGACACACATGGCCACAGAGGACATACATGCACAAAGGTGGTGCACATTGGCACACATGGATACACAGGTGGCACACATGGACACAAAGGTTGCACGCATGAACGCAGGTGACACAAATGAACACAGGTGTAACATAAGGACACACTGGCCATGCGTGTCACCTGTGTGTACTTGTTTTTGTATACTTGATCTGGCTTTTGCGCTACAATGCAACCTACTCAAGGCGTGGTTTTCTCAGTTGTCCAGTAAGCTATGGAGCTTTATAAACTTTGTTAGGTTGTCTTTTCGCACCAATCCCGCTAACTGCATTACCAACTGCGAACCATTTGCATATAGAAAGCTAATCAGCTGGTGTTGGTCTTCGTGCCAAAGCCAAGATATTTTGATTGTGTCGAGCCTGTCGCAATGCGGAACCCCTGATTCATGTTGGCCACCTGTAGCTAGTTATGTATTGAGCACCTAAGTCTACGTACGAGGTGGTCCTTGACGCCCTCCCCCCTGCCTGACGCCCTACCCCCCTTCCCTGCCTCTCCTTCCATCGAAATGCGTAGAAACCATTCCAGCCTGAGACGAACGTTCGCTAACCGCTGCACAAATTTATGAGCCCAGCTAACGCAAAGTTTCCGTGCGACCTTCAGTGCGCGTATACAGGCGATCCGCTACTCCGGGGTGTAGCGCGGTGATCGGCAGCGAATTTGCCACGGCTGCTCCGATTCCAAAAGGCGTTATGTGTACACTAACGGCGGTGACGCATTGCTGGCAGTTTGGCGAATGCGTTTGGAAGCCCATAATAAATAAATAAACAAACAAATAAATAAACAAACAAATAAATAAATAAATAAATAAATAAATTTTCAAAAAATGTCAAAGCCAGTGTCACGTGAATTGCGGAGCATTGGCTCGCCTGGGTTTTTCGTTATGTTTAGGCTGTGTTTGTCTGTTCTTTCGCGTTCGTTTCCTGTGTTAATTTGTTCCCGGGGTGTGTAATTGATTGATTTGTGGGGTTTAACGTCCCAAAACCACTATATGATTATGAGAGACGCCGTAGTGGAGGGTTCCAGAAACTTCGACCACCTGGGGTTCTTTAACGTGCACCCAAATCTGAGCACACGGGCCTACAACATTTCCGCCTCCATCGGAAATGCAGCCGCCGCAGCCGGGATTCGAACTCGCGCCCTGCGGGTCAGCAGCCGAGTACTTTAGCCACTAGACCACCGCGTCGGGGTAGGTTGTGTTTATCTGTTCTTTCGTGTTCGTTTCCTGTGTTAATTTGTTCCCGGGGTGTGTACACTTCAAATCTTTTTTTTTCTGTTATTTTCGTGTCACTATATAGATTTGTTTTGCACTTATGTACTTTATGCTTTGCGGTCGCATTTATACTGTTCGGTGCTCCGAGCACGCGTTACTCCGCCGTTTTACTGAAACCGAGCTTGGCAACCTTCCGGGTTTAGCGGTGAACGGAGGAAACGGCAGCGCGTTCTGGCAGCGCCAACTAGCCGCCTTGACCGAGGGCGCTTTTGCGCTGTGTAACATCGGGATAGTGTGGTTGGCGCTAGTCGCGGTTCAACTAACGTAACCGTGGTCGGTCGTAACCGCGGTTGACTTGCTTGTGAGGATGGCCGAGAGAGGGCGTTACGTGACGGCGTCATCATCATCGGGACTTGGCCGAGAGAGGGCACTACATGACGGCGTCATCATCATCATTGGGACTGGAGTGGTGGGGGTTGCGTGTGTGGGGAATGGGGAGTTCGGGCTGGTTGGAAGGAGTGGCAAGACGTAGGTGTGTGTGGTGTGCGATTTAGGGTTAGCGCGTGACATGCTTGATGTAACAAGGGTCGCTGGCGTTCACGCGCGCAAGCAGACGCTGGAGTAGCAAACGTGCAGCCTGATCGGCTGAGGTGCATCATCGTGAGACTTGCGTGATGCGAACTCGTTAAATGAGAAAACGACAGGGCAGTCGCTAAAACTTCACCGAGGGTGAAAAAAAAATTCGGCAGATCCAACGTACCTTGGGAATCGACGTTATGTGATGCATGCGGAGGGAGACTGACCGCGTAGTAATTTTTTATTGAGCGATGCGCTATGAAATGACACTAAATATACGTGTAAATGTTGCAGGCACAGACATATTTATTGATTTCAGAAGTGCTGCCAGCCTCACACATGAGGCCTTAGGCAGGGGTGGGTGATATATTAAAGGAAACAAATATGAAGATACAACAGGAAAGGAAACACGTCACGTAGAGCTACACCATGAACTAGTGCATCTAAGTAAAACGCCACTACTTACACAATTGTAGTGGTTTACGCGTTGAATATGTTCAGCAGTTGCAGATATAACTAGTTGTTAGCACTTGCGCAACGATGCCATGGAGAACATGCGTATTAGCAACACCAA
>WOVY01011433.1:0-17500 GCA_013436015.1 Rhipicephalus annulatus | reverse complement strand
ATAACGACACATATACGATAACCCGGTAAAATACAACTACGTGCAAGCTCTATTTGTGAATATCGACCTATTTTCCAAGCTGCTCGGATGCTGACCCGCACGTCGCGGGATCTAATTCCGGCTACGGCTGCTGCATTTTGAACGGAGGCATAAATGCTGTGTGCTCAGATTGGGGTGCACGTTAAAGAACCCCAGGTGGTCGAAATTTCCGGAGCCCTCCACTACGACGTCTTTCTTAATCACATGGTGGTTTTGGGACGTTAAACCGCACATATCAATCAATAGATACTGACATATCTTGTTTATCCAGCGATAAAGGCGCGAAATGAACCAAGACGACACGAGATAAGTATATAGGGTTGGTTTATGAATAGGAGCCTGAGAAGGTTTCCTATCTTGGGCGAAGAACTTCCCTAGCTTTTCATTAAGGCCGAAGAACGATGTTGATTAGTAGCTTCACTTAAAAAACAGCGCCAATAACGAGGGACAAGAGAAAGAAGGAGACAGACAGTGCCGCTGTCTGTCTCCTTCTTTGTCTTGTCCCTCGTTATTGGCGCTACTTTTTTTAAGTGAATCATGTCGTACCAACTCGCCCAAGCAACCACGTTAGCTGATTAGTAGAGTTACCATAATCAATACCAGCTTAAGTTAGTGAATCTTGGTTCAAGACGAACAGTTCAGTTACCTTTCGTTCCGGAAAGCTTCTTCTGCGAAGTTCGGGCTACAACACGCGAATAGCCAGCCAGTCAGCCAAACTGGTGCGAAGAGTCAGCTTTCGGGCAACATGAGTAGCGCGCTATATACCCACGCGTTTTTCCGCGCGCGATCAACTTTGACACCGCTTCTTTGCAGATATACGCCGCGCGCTGTACGTGGTGGCTCAACCCGCACCAACCAAATGGCGGGGGAAACACACACGTGTACATCGGCCGACTTCACAGAACAGTTTGTACACAATGTAATTTACTTGTAAATAATGAGAAATATGGCGAATTAATTATTTTCGGGGGTATCAATTACGTACCAGAATCACGATGTGACTGTGAGGCGCGCCGTGTATGATAGTTCCGGAAAGTTTTGTGATCGGGTGCCCTTTTTACGTGCACTGACGTCACACACACGGTACACGGGCTTCTCGCATTTCACCTCCTTAGAAATAAGCCCGCCATGGCCGGAATCGAACCCACGACCCCCGGGTCAGCAGCCGAGAACCGTCGTGGTGGACAGAAAAAATGGCTACCAAGTGCACCAGAAGTGCAAGGTAAGCAGAAAATCGCCATGAAGCCAACCTAAAAGTTCCGTCACCAGACGGCATTGTGAAGTAGCCAATTAGGAGCAATCTAGCCACCAGCGGCAACCCAGCCTAGACGATACAATTTCAGCTATTCCCGATACAGTGCCGGTAATATCAATTGTTGTGGTTTAATGTCTCAAGACCACCGCATAATTATGAGAGGCGCCGCTGCGGAGGGCTCCGGAGATTTCGACCTCCCAGTGTTCTCAAAGCGCACCGAAATCCATGGTACACGGACCTTGTGGATGCGCCTGAGCATTGTGCATCAATGAATATGACGTTTAATCGGGAAGGCGGTGGTTATGTACATGCGGGGGGGGGGGGGGGGGGCTCCCGGCTGGCTAAGCATAGAGAAACATACTTACATAAAGAGCGGACACTCCCATAGGTCCCTGCGGCCCAGCTACTGCGCTGCTTTCAGCACCACGAGTGGTTGGTCAGACCCGATAATGTCTTCAGCATAAATAAAATAACAAGATTTTCTTCTTTCCGACGATGGGATGATTTGAACGCGCGCCCTCGTGCTCTGAAAGCGGGTGTCTTTTCCATTAGGCTACACACCCATGCTTCCGCGATGGAAATACGTGTACAGTGCATTTTAACCACATGAATGTGCCTTTTTGTGCAAAACAAATGCAGAAAGACAACACTTTTCGGTCATACTTTACTGTTTTAGGTTGTAAAGCGTTAAAAGTCTATAGCGGGAGATGATGGGAAAATTGCACAAAATAACAAAATTTCCTCTTTGAGAAAAATTGATGCCAAACTTAGGCATTCATTGTACTCCTGAGAAGGCAATTACATGTGTTAATAGAGAAATAAAAGCGAGGGTGGGCACGCCATCTAGCGGTTGGTCAGACCCTTCCTTGTGGGCCGCAAAAGGCTCCAGTGGCCATTCTTTATATAGTATATTTGTCTATGGGCTTAGCGCGTGTGCATGATTGTTCACTACGTCACGTAACAGACATCAAGCACTTTCGATCCGTGGAAACTGGAAAGCAGGATTGCTGGCAAATAGCTATATATATATGCCCGGATCTTGCGCGTACAAGGCGTAAGCTGCGACTTGCCCCGACTCAGCTATAAAGAAGACGCCACTCGGCGGGCACGAAGGCGTCTAAAGGAGATATGCGTAGCTGTTAAGGCGAGGTTGTTAATGGCGTGCTTCGCGGAATTAAGTGCCGCCTGCGAATGAGTGCAGTGCGCGGTGTAATCTCTCCTTTTAATCTCGAGCAGCGCACAAGTCCCTGTAAAACCCGGTATTCGTGACCGCGCCTGAGGCACAACTCTTTCCATTTCGCACCAACGTCCGGTCTCTCCAAGCCGAACGACGAATTCGGTGGGAGCTGTAGACGGTTGCTAATGCTTAATTAAAGCAGCCATTTACATATTTGATTGATATGGGAAGAATGCCAATAACACTCATAACCTCAAGAGAGCACTCAAAGATCCTCTTTTTTATAACTTGGGGAGCAAGATGACTTGCCGCAGGTGTCTCAGTGGCCATAGAATTTTATTGTCAGATTTGATAAGCGTTCTCATCCAAATGCATCGCCACATTGCATTGCAGGACGCCTACGTCGATGTAACATCCCTAATTCATTTTGTTTTTTTTCTTTTGGTCCACGTTCTGCAGTAAAGTATTCATATTTTTCGCTGGCACTGTTCGTGAGGCGAAAATTGGAAGCTGGACTTATTACACGCGTTTCTCCATAATCACAGGTGGAAGCTACAGCAGAAAATGAAACTGACTCCACAGTCTGCTGGCTGTGAATGTTAGAAAACCTGGCAAAACGCAGTGACAAGCTTTTTTTTTCTTTAGTGAACGTTAAAATATGACCAATAAAAAAACATGTTTGATTGCATGAATGTATATAAAGAGACGTTGCTGCCATTCGTAGTGTGGTACTGGTTACACCTCTTACATTACGACTACTGCCCAAGTGTCATTCACAACCACCACAACTCAACAAAAAACACAAGAACATACATTCGCATGCTGAGACTATCTGTGCTATACACTATAAATATTCATAATACAAAAATAGTTTCACTAAGCACCTTAAGAGAACAGCAATGCACGCTAACCCTCCCCCCCCTCGCGCCTCAAAGGGTCAATATAATAAATGCGGAGTACCTAGACTACAAAGTCTATCATGATCATATCGTGGTTTCAATGCCTGAAACATTACATATTATTCGAACACCGCTGTGCATGAAACAGGAATGTTGTCGTAGCAAGAAAACTTCAACTGTATACAGGGTCTCACTGGAGTGCCACACCCGTGAACTACGACAGTAATGTTATTAGGAAACCTGAAGAACGACAACGCCACAGCTAGAAGGAGCGAAATCTTCTTCAAAGCCTCTCGAGTAAAAACGCAGCTGACTGTTAAGCCCAGGAACCTTACTGACAAAGGAAAGGCTTTCATTAGCGACTATGAATCATCGACATTTTTTTTTCAAACAGGTCGGCGATTTTTTCGGAAGAGATACTCCCCTCACTCTCTTTCTTTTGCTTACCCCCCTCCCCTATTTCCACCTATCCTAGCCATCCATCTTCCGGAATCCCGATACCGTGAGTAGAGTGTTCTCGTACATTCTACCGTGAGCAACCGCATATCCCAACGATCGCTTACGCAATGCACGCCTCAAGCCACGTCAGACGACGAAGACACCCTCACGCACCAAGCTCGCCGGGAGACAGCTCTAAAGTCAGCGGTTGCTTAAACACACACACACACGCGAATGCGCACACACAAACACGACGCTAAGTCTTTTCTTCAATCCCGCCTAAATGATGGGCGTCCCGCAGCGCCATCTTTCCGGTAGGTGGCAGCATCAGCGGGGCGCGAGCGCGGCGATATTAGCGCCGCGGGGGTGCCGCCAAAAGAACTTTCGGAGTGCGTCCAACTTAATGGCTCCGGATCGCGAGGTGACGGCGAGCGCCCCGATCTATCTCGATACCGCATCTCTTCCCGTTCTCCCGCGAGAAGAACGCAGCGTGTGCCGAAGATGCCAGCGCTGTTCCCCGAGTCGAGTTCTACAAAGCCGATAGAGATCGCTATAAAAGGAAATCCTGGCTAATCATGCGGTCTGAAAGGAACTGGAGGTGCACGCATGGCACAATTAAAATGTACAGCGGTGCGCCGCATTGAGGAACACCCACGAGAAGTTCACGAGAACAAAAAACAAGAGACGAACACCGAGCCGTGTGCACTCTTGAAGCTGCACATACGTAGCTGCTCGGTCATTGCGGGAAGTATTGGCTCAACGGGCTTACGATTTTGTAACCTTGCAAAGTAGCCGCGTCCCAACGAAATCAAACGCCTGCACACGAATATTTCTCGCCTCGTTCTTTGTGCCGAACTGTCAGCGCTCCAAAATCAGCGCAGATAAAGCACTACAAATGGCGTCAAAGGAACGTTTGAATCTCGCCGACACGTGCAGCAGATAAACCAGTATGCGTACAAGCTACTGTTGCCGTGACTGCTGGACAATGGAAGCACCAGCATTTTCTGTACAGTAATCAACATTGGCTAAATATTCTATGAAGCCCTGTATACATAAACTGAGACGCAATTGAATGACGTAGTGACCTGTGACAGCTCCCGAAGCTGTGTCATTGACAGCACACTTAAGGATTCAGGAGGTGTCCACTCCAAAACTTGCCCAGTTGCGAAGCATAAACTCTAGTAAGTCAGCCGAAGATAGACGAAAATTGCGGGACTCTTAAGCTTCGCCTTTAAAAGTCGAACGCTATAGCGATATCCTGTCCATATAGTGCGTACTTACAACACTTATAGAGCATTATATCTTTTAGAACATGCTAAGCACCCACTACGTGGCCTTAAGGGAATAGTTGCAGTAACGTGTGTGCCTTTTGTAGTGCGTGACCAGCTTTAAACCATTATGTAGTTATTATAATCACATATGTTCTGACGCCTGATGGCAATTCACGCTTGTACCACGCATTATTCCTGCAATATTTCATGGTGTATGGTGAAGCAGGTATACACGACGCGTTCGTAAAGCATGAAGGTTACTCTCACTGCATTTTTTAAACAGGGGAAGTTATTTTCACAGCATTCACATCCGCTTGCCACGTGAACGACCCGTGTTTGATCCCCATTTTAACTCAGGACATTTTCCATCCTTATTTTGCATCGTTCACGATTATTCGATCCCGCATAAGATGGCTCTCCGCTCACAACCACAGACACCGGAATTTCCGTGAAACGAGCTCTTTAACGCTATCGCGTCAATAATGATTCGAATATCTCGGGTTTAACGTCCCAAAACCACCGTATGATTATGAAATCCGCCGCACAGTGGAGGGCTCAGGAAATTTTGACCATATGATGTTTTTTTTAACGTGCACCTAAACATAAGTACACGGGCCTTAGGCATTCTCGCTTACATCGATAATGCAGCCGCCGTGGTCGGGATTCGATCCCGTGACCTGCGGGTCAGCAGTCGAACACTGTAACCATGGTGGTGGGTAGAGCCAAAAATAGAACACGTTCGGCCGATACCTCTGCATGTTCACTTGAAAGCCTGGGACACTGGGGCACCATGGGATGCCCAAGACTCTCTGTTCATTGCCGTTAACACGAAGGCCACTTCCACAGGTTTCCCCTTTACACAAAAGCTCAAAGCACTGACTGTGAGTGTGAATCGGACAAGCATAACGATGCAAAGAACGGAAGAAGTCGGCCCCGGCGTAGTGAGGAAGATGCTAACGGCAGTGGAGTGTACAAAATAACACCACTGAGTGCAGTACCACGCAATTCAATAAAGCTTCTATTTTGTTCTTAGATGATGCGGCAGGAAATCCACTCCGTGGAAGGCTCATCTACCATGTAAGTCCTATTAGACGGACATTTAATGTTTTCCGAAGATCCGCTCGCAATCGTCCAAAAGGAAGAAGTCAGCATTTTCTAAAGATGATCTTTTAGCGTGTTGTCTGTTATGTTTTACGTCACGATACGAGAAACGAGAACAAATGAACAAAACACACAAAGCAACAATGCCAGACAACCACGTCGTCGTGTGCTTCACGTCCCCTGTACCACTATTTTCCTTGCAATTTGCAGGCCCCGCCGCGGTGGTCTAGTGGCTAAGGTACTCGGCTGCTCACCCGCAGGTCGCGGGATCGAATCCCGGCTGCGGCGGCTGCATTTCCGATTGAGGCGGAAATGTTGTAGGCCCGTGTGCTTAGTATTGGGTGCACGTTAAAGAACCCCAGGTGGTCGAAATTTCCGGAGCCCTCCACTACGGCGTCTCTCATAATCATATGGTGGTTTTGGGACGTCAAACCCCACATATAAATCAATTGCAATTTGCAGTGTTTTCCTGTCATTCCCTTTTGCGAGTTTATTCTGCATGCTCCGCGTACGAATCATTTTGTCTCTGCCGATTACGTAGCTTCCGCAAAACTGCACCGATGTTGCGAGCTCCCATATCGAGCCCGCAAACGAACTTTCGGCGGCGCATAGCTGGGCGTCAAGCTGCTGACCGTAGTCGCCAACCCACCAGGAGGGACGTTTCGGACCCCGCAGGGCGACGTTTCGAGAGAGGAAGGGTCTGCGGGCGCACCTATAAACGGGATGGCGTGGCGGGCCACACCTTTTTGGCATTCTACTCATCCCTTCTTTTTTTTTCATTCTTCGAGCTGCTGGCCGGCCGTGGAATCGATTCCAGCCCGAGTATGACCATGACGACGACCGCAATTTGGGAAGCGCTTGCACGTGGGACGCTTCCGCCGATCGCCCGGGCGCGATTAAATTGCCTGGGCGCACACTCATCCCCCGGACATCTCACAAACCTCCGTGAGACATCTCCTCGGAGGAAGCACCGAAAAGCCGCCGAGACAACCTGACAGCCACTTGCGACAAGACCCGCTAAATCTGCCGGCTTATTCTTCATCTTGTATATTTAGTTTTCGATGCAATAAACCGAAGCGTCACGTTTCTGAAAAGCCCACGCATGCATCGTATAAAGCTGCGCACCTTTGCCTCCCGGAAGTTGTCTGCTCATCGGAGAAACCGAAACGTCGTCCGGCCGCATAATGTATGTACTATGGCTGCTGCGTTGGCGATACCTGGCGTGTAGCTGCAGCGTCGCGCCGTAAAGTTTGCTTCGAAAGCGTGGGTGACACGTTTTCACAGCTGTGACTTTGAATATGCATGTGCGGATTCGATTCCGGGTTATTAGAGCAACAAACACAGTGGTAATGTGTGACAGAACATCGCCTGTCGGAGATGTGAAAAAAACAACAAAATCGCTGCTTTTGTGCCAAAGACGCGATTTATTTATGATGTGAGCCATACTGGTGTTCTGACAAATTTCTGAGCATTTGTGTTGGGTGTTGCATTCACAAAGGTGTACTCCTTTCGCATTGGTATGGCAGACACCTCTACATGCGACTCCTGCGGAGCTGAAGAGACCATTGAACACGTCCTGTGCAGCTGCACTTGCTACGACGTGCAGCGATGTCAGCTCCGGATGGTTGTGAATCAACTTGACTCTAGACCATTCTGTGTGCAGAAGATTCTGGGACCTTGGGCATCTGCCTCAGTTTCGCAGAAAGCGACTAAAGCATTCCTACTTTACTTAAAGACAACAAAGCTGAGCGACCGCCTGCAGACTGTGTGTGCTCCCCCGAGTGTGTTCGTGATTGTGTGTACCTTCTTATCTCTCTGCAACCTCTTTTGTCCCCTTTATCCCTTCCCCAGTGCAGGGTAGCTAACCGGATGTGCGTCTGGTTAACCTCCCTGCCTTTCCTTGCATCTTTATCTCTCTCTCTCTGAGCATCCACGCTTATTTGCTGTAGTAAAGTTCTGGGGTGATATCGCAACGCTAGGGCTGCCCTGCCAGGGCCATACCCAGGAAGATTTTCCGGGGGTGTTTTTGTGTAGAACGGCTAACTTTGACAACTGGTGGTTGATGCGAAGGCATGTAAATAGTTTAGTATCACCCGAAAAGTTAAAGGAATAAAAGTTTCGGGGGGTGTTTGAACGCCCTCAACCTCCCTCTAGTTATACGGCCACGTAACCTGTAGACCATAAGTTGCGGGAAGTAAGTTTTTACTGGGGGACTAAAATAGAGCTATGGTGTGGGCTTGGTGAAGCACTACAAGTTTGATTGATATTGGGATTCCAAAACCACCATACATGATTATGAGAGACGCCGTAGTGGAGGGCTCCGGAAATTTCGACCACCTGGGGTTCTTTAACGTGCACCCAAATCTAAGCACACGGACCTACAGCATTTCCGCTTCCATGCACTACAAGTAAAAAAAATGGTGTAGTTTATGCAATACCGATAAGTTGGGGTGAAGCATCACATCGGTCAAACTGGCCGATGTGTCAGTGAAAGGTTCAGAGAGCGTGACAGGAACGTAACGAAAGGCCAAAGAGGCCTCCTCACTCTACATTGTCAGGATTGCACGTGCAAGTCGATCGTCCAAGGAGTGGATAACGTAAGCGCAATTTAGAGTAATAACGTGCGTGAATAGAAGGAGAAATGATTCAGATATTAGGTGATCAAAGCGTTCGTGCACCGTCTATCATGATATATAATAGATCCACAATTCTTGCTTTAAATGTGCGCTGTCATGTGCTCCCTCTCACTGTCATGGTAATGTACGCATGAGCCGTGTGATTCAAAATTTCTACATGGATCTTGCTGTAACAATTCCTGATGCGCTGGTATTTTATGTTATTTTTGTTTCAAATAAACGCTATATTAGCAGGTAAAGAGCCAGCTGTCCTATTGCATGCGTTTCGTCTTTGACCTTTCGTGCTTTTTCAAGTTTCCTCGAATTCTACAGGGACTCAACTTCGGAGCTCGCGCGGTGAGAGGCCACGTCGCCTATGTCGGCCTCCGAAGACCAGCTTCGGGGCCCCCGTGGTCCAACGACGCCAACACAGCCCAGAAGCTCGTGGCCGACGCCTTGGTCGGGTATATTAGCCACCCTGTGTCTTGCCTGACACTAAATAAAGTTGTTTGCTCAAGAATTTCATCATTAAAACTGCCAGCAGCCATAGACTAATTCGTGTAACTTCTAAATGACCACTTCTGTCCGCTGATTTCGTGAAATGCCGGCCTCGTGATGCGCATAGAGTAATTCTATAACATCGATTCAGGGCGCATATTCGTGAAAAGTAGCACTCTAATCAAGACGAGCGTAAACTCAGTAAGAGAACTCATTCGCGAGAACGTTGCAGTTCATATAAGCACTTCCGGGCTTCATAAAGTCACCTTCAATAGACAAATCAAAATGGAATGAATAAAAGCCTAGGAGGTTATTTAGGCATTGCCCGATTTGCTACCCTACACGTCGGGAAGGATTGGGGTAAAAAAAGAGAGACTGAAAACATGATTCTGGACTGTTCACATGCGCGGTGAAACACAAATATAGACGAATACTTTAACCCAGCGGCCTTCGAGTATTACAGAAAGGCTCGTATGATCTATGGCTGCTACGCTGTGAGCCCGTGTAGGCTCCGAAGATCTTTTATTCTGTAAGAGCCCGATCGTCAAGTCGAGTTCCGCGTTAAAACACTGAATGGGTCGCCGATGCAACGGGGTCGCACGGCTGTCTTTGTCGTCACAGTTTTTATTCAGAAAATACATTGCGTAATATACCTTGTGTAATTTCAAACAAGTAGTCATTCCATTTAAAAGAGATGTCACAGCTGCCAAGGAATATATCATCCTATTTTTCACCGAGTGTTATATTTCTGCGCAATTATCTCATGTATAGAGATTAGCGGAAAAGGATGACGTCAAACAAACATGATTTAATGTGTAACGACAGAATTCGGGGTGGCGACCATGTACAATGATTATATTGCAATTCATTATAACGCTTTGAGAGTGAATGCGGTGGTGGAGATAAATATGAAAAAAATAAAACAAGAGACTTGGGAATGTAGGCGACTTTAGAGCCGGTCATCCTATCAGCATGATCGTAGTATTGAAGGAACACACAAACGTAAGGAAATCTAGAAGGTGTAAAAGAGTGAGAAAAAAATAATCAGAAACCTCATGTACATATACCACATGTGATGTATATGTGGGAGTTTAAGGGTGTATAGCCCAATACATACGGGGTTTTCACGAAGATTTCCGTGGATAGAATTCGTACATAGAGATTTCATGCGCTTACATAAACATGACTATGAGATATCTGAGATTTCGCTTATTTCACCATAATGGATACAATCATAACAAGGATGAACAGGAAGAAGGAACTACGCTACAAATTGAAGCAACAATAAAATTGAAGCAACAACAAAACTTGTGTCCGTAAAAATATCTGAAGCTCCCGTGTGTGCCCTTTATGAAGGAAAGAAAAACAAAACAATGTCTTACCTCGTCTGGTGATGCAGACGACGCAGTGGCAGCAGGAAACCATGGGAAGGTTAAACTCAAGCTGTCACGAGGCACAGTCTTTTTTTTTTTCTATCCACCACCGAACAGAAAAAAAAAATTAAACCTAACAACGAAAATCGCGAACAAACCAAGGGCCCCGACAATGTTCCCACCAGTCACCTGCGACGGCCAACCATTCAAAACGACACGGTTAAAAAGAACAGTATCAACCCCCCCACTACACACCGCGAAGCATGAACTAAACCAAGTGCCCGTCACACGACCACCAACGACACTGCCCGCCCGAACGCCGATGCGCCGTGTTGTGGCTGCCGAACTCGGAACGGCGGTTTTGCCGGCCGGGCGCACCAAAGAGGGGGGCAACTTTTTTTTGTATCAGGGCCCGAGCGGAGCACCGCGCGAAAAAAAAAAAAAGAAAGACCTGCACTCAAAAGAGCCCGCGAATGTTCGACTAGGGAGAGGGCAGCTTCACGAGTCGGCCGCTTGGAGGAGCAGGTCGCCGCGCGTGACGTCGTGTGACGTCACATCAACCCTCCTCCCACCTTTTTCTCTCATTTCGCCCTCACTCTTTTTCCGCTTGCCATGTCACCCTTGCATGTTTAATACGAAGTTTCGTTTCATGACTTCTTTATAGCTGTCCTTTGGCTTCTCTCCATACCCGACCCGATCTCGTCGCCCTCTTTCTTTTTCGTTTTGTTTTCGCTAACGCGTTGATGTTTGTTTTATGGGCGCCATTGCGACTCGCAAATTAGGCCAATTAGAAGAACGCACTCCACACAGCGACTCGAGCCAAGCCGGCAGGCTGCCGGCTACGGCCGTATAGCTTTTCAGCGTCGGCTGCCTGCGAAGTCGGCGCTGGCCTTTTGCAATGAGCTAAGACAAATGGCCTTCGGAGTGCTAGGAAATTGTCGCGTCGGTGGTCCTGTTGCGAACGTGGAGTCGAGTTTTATTAGTCTCTATTATTCACCGGCAGGCAGAACGTCCTGGCCTGACCGCCGGTCAACGGAAAGTAATGGTTTTGCCGAGGCTTATAGGGAAGTGTGCGCGAAGGGTACATGTGCGCCTAAGAACGGGTTCTGTGGGTGAGCCGCGTGACGGAGTGTGAAAGGACGTGGGCACGCATACACAGCACGCACATTACATACATACATACATACATACATACATACATACATACATACGTACATACATACATACATACATACATAATACATACATACATAGGTACATACATACATACATACATACATACATACATACATACATACATACTACGTACATACATACGTACATACATACATACATACATACATACATACATACATACATACATACATACATACTACATACATACATACATACATACATACATACATACATACATACATACATACATACATACATACGTACATACATACATACAGGGAGGAAGACGAAGAAGTGTGTTTTGAATAGGAGCTACTTCTGCTAACTCCGGCGTATTTCAGTTGTAATTTAAGTCTGTTGATCAGTTTTCGCTGCTCCCTTGGAGGGGATGGATGTAGACCACCCCGGGCGCCTGCCGGCACCAGCGGCGTCAGCGGCGGCCGCCTCCAGGAAGCGGATGGGACAAGCGAGCGACAGCGACAGTGAAGATACTCATGCTTACTATCTCAGCAGTGAGGACTTCTCAGATGACGGTTTCCAACCTGTGCTGAGCCGCAAGGCGAAGAGAAGGAACATGAGGACATCTTCATCCTCAACTATTCAAACTGTAAGTGAAGCGCCAAAATCGAACACTTATACCATCCTGTTTCTGCCTGCACTTTCAACCGTCAGCATGAAACGCCTTAACAGACAGTCTGTGTCGAGGTCTCTGGAAACGCTCGTGCCAAATGAGATCACGGACATAAGAGTGAAACGCCAGAAAGAATATACTGGCTGTGGACGCTTTGCACGCAAGTGCGTTGGGCGTTCTGCGCAGTGTAACTGACTTGGACGGCAACCAGGTGCGCTCTCATGTTTCCCTTGGGATGTGATGTAGTAACCGGCGTGATCTACGACATTGATGTCGCTATTTCCAATAAGGACTTACAACTTCTTGTCAAGTCAACAACTGATACTCCAATTGTTGATGTCACCCGGCTAGGCAAGTCTCGCTGTGTGAAGATTGCGTTTAAGAGCACATCACTCCCCTCTCATGTGAAGGTGGGGTACTTCATACATGCTGTGCGGCCTTTCATTCCAAAGCCTCTCCAGTGCCGTAAATGCATGAAACTTGGACATGTGAGCAGCGTCTGCGAGAATTCGGTGGTATGCCACCGCTGCGCCGAGCACCATGAAGCGGATAAGTGCGTCGCAACTGTCAAGAAATGCTCTAATTGCAATGGGATCCCATGAAGCCACATCGAAGGACTGCCCGCGGATTCAGAAGGAAATTTCCATTTTGAAGGAGATGGTGCGCGATCACTCATCTCATCGAGAAGCCGCAGCTAAAGTCAGAAGGCGTCGTTCACGTCGACGTCGGTCTTCGAGGACGCCCGCTACCTCCTCGACACGTTTGCGTGATCCCTCATCAGTACCACCTCCTTTGCCTCCCAGACCACATGCCATGGGAAAGGCTGTAAAGGACAAAGCCAGTGAGCATACCCTAACTGCGACAGAGTGGCCTGCACTTCAAAGGGAAGCAGCATCAAGCGAACCGAAGGAGCTTCATGACGGCCAGTCTGCGCTCCCGGTTCGAGATCTTTCCAACCAAGACAGGCAAGTGACTGCAATCGTCCCGGTTCGAGATCTTTCCAACCAAGACAGGCAAGTGGCTGCAATCATGCAATCATTAAGTGCCACGATTCGCACGCTACTGAGCAGCATACAATCTCCGTCTGCTAAGAGTGCACTGCAAATACTGGATGCACTGAATACAGTTCTTGCTAACTTCGTATAAGCACAATGGCTCAACAAAATCTCATCTTCCGCACTGAAGTTAAAAGTGCGTCGATTTTTCAGTGGAATGCCAGAGGCATGAAGTCCCGTACCTCGGACTTTCGCCAATTTGTTCGGGCCAATCAATTCCCTATACTTGTCATATGTGAACCATACGTATCAACGCCTTATAGATTGTCCGGTTATGAAGCTTTTTGTTCAGCCGCTTGCGAATAACGAAGCAAAGTAATTGTTTACATTCGCACAGACTTGACTTATCTTTCGCACCCAATAAGTTCAAATGACGACAATCAGTACGTGTGTCTTCGTGTGAAGAAGAATGCAGTTTCGTTCACGCTTATTGGTGGATATATATCTCCGTCATCGCGATTTGACTGCGACAGATTAAAAGACATCCTAATGAGAACCGATGGGCCTTGGATCATCACCGGTGACTTCAACGCCCATCACATGCTTTGGGGGAGCACTAGGATGAATGCCAGGGGCCGGAACATTGTGACATTCGCTTCCGATTACGACCTTTCCATCATGAACGATGGTGCCCCCACATATCTGCGGGGTCTCACGAATGGCAGTTGCCTCGACCTGACATTGGTGTCACGGTGCTTCTCTCACAAAGTTAAGTGGTTTTGCGATATTGAGACTCATGGGAGTGATCAGATACCCACCTACGTGACGATCGATGGTATCATAAAAAATTTCTCTTCCGGTGTTGCAATTGGCACTGACTAGTCGATGTTTGCATCGCGTGTTGAGAACGCTTGCCAAGAAGGCCTCGCCTGCAGCCTGGAAAATACCATAGCGGAAGCTATGCAAGCGTCCAAATGTAAATTACCATTTTTCGTCTAAAGTAACACAGTTTGACATCGAACTGGAAAAATTACGAGCTATACGAAGGCGTGCTGAACGACGATACAGACGCACAAGATCAATTTACGATCTGAGGGAAGCAAGGTGGCTCCAGAAAAAGATTCAACGACGAATTTACAAACTGGAGAGCGAACGCTGGAAGCATTCTGCGAATCTCTAGACCCTCTTAAACCTCTGTCATATATCTGGAGAACAGTTCGTGGTCTTCGCTCCTCTCCACAACAACGGCACCCTTTAAAGCTTTGGCACTCCATCATGGAAAAACAGAACTCGAGGTGGCTGAAGAATTTTGCACGAGAGTTGCCGGGAATATTATGAACGAGAGCATCAACGTCGTGATCTTTCCTGAGACGCGATTACCAGAAATGGACATTCCGTTCACCATGGAAGAACTGGAAGGTGCGTTAGTCGCTTCTAAGCGCATGTCATCGCCAGGTCCTGATGGTATTACTTATAGTGCGTTGGGACAACCTTGGACAAAAAGCCAGAAAAGAACTTTTAACATGTTTCAACAACTCCTGGCTCAGCGGCAGTGTTCCTCGAGAATGGAAAATAAGTCGATTAATACCACTTTTGAAATCGGGAAAATCACCATTGGACTTGACAGCGTATCGCCCTATTGCCCTCACAAGCTGCCTCGGAAAAGTGATGGAAAGAATGGTTCTATTTCGTCTCGAGTGGTACTTGGAACGATACACCCAATACCCTTCTTGCATGGCAGGCTTTCATCGGGGGCCGCTCCTCCATTGACTGTGTCCTTGACTTATCGACATTTGTTCAACAAGAAAAAAGTCGCAAGCGCATATCAGTAGCACTCTTTCTTGACGTGAAGGGTGCATATGATAATGTAGCTCACGATGCCATCCTCACTTCTCTCGCAGCAATGGGCATTGGTGGACGAATGTTTCAATGGATAAAAGATTATATAACTGGCAGGGGTTTCTTTGTACAAACAGATGATGGTACAACTGCCCAACATTACACCTACTGCGGAGTACCTCAGGGAGGTGTTTTAAGCCCCACATTGTTCAATGTGGCCCTCATTGGTCTGGTGAAGGTTCTGCCAAAGTCGGTGTGCCTATAGATATACGCCGATGATATTTGCCTCTGGAGTGCTGCAGTTACTCGCCCTCAGGTGCGTGCACGAATATAGCGGGCAGCAACCCTCACAACAGCCTACCTTCAGAAACAAGGCCTAACTATATCAACTGTGAAGTGCGCGTTGATGGCGTTTACATGCAAACCAATGACGCCATACCCTGTTTACATCAATGGGCAGAGCGTCAAATATGCACGGACGCATCGTTTCCTGGGCATAATAATCGACAGAAGCCTTTCGTGGAGCCCACATTGTGCGTACTTGAAGAAGAGACTGCTATCTATTGTGCATATCATGAAATTCTTGTGCGGTAAAGCATGGGGAACTTCTGTGGCCTCCATGCTACAGCTGTACAGGGCCCTATTTTCTGGGTCTATTGCACTACAGCTTGCCGGTACTGACCAACACTTGCAAATCGAATACTCATTCATTGGAGAGTTTGCAGGGTCAGGCACTGCGTATCTGCCTAGGACTGCCCCGATGCGCTTCTACTTATGCCACAATCATGCTTGCCAAAGACCATCTGGTCAGGACATATATAGTTGTGGATTGCCTCAGAGCGCACATTCGACATGCTAGCCGTGTCCCCGACCACCACTTGGCCCTTCTACCTTCCGGAAGACCACGTGCTACGTTTTCAGACGTCATAGCCAAGCACCTAAACAGCATTCATCAGGATATACGCCAGCTGCGAGAACGGCTTGTCCTTTGTGGTGCCTCGACCAGCCGCAAGTACGTCTAGAAATTCCGGGAATCAAAAAGAAAAGCAGTCACTCCAGAGTAGCATTGAAGCAAGCAACACTGCTATTATTACATGAGTTGTACTTAGACCGAACGCAGATATACACTGATAGGTCCGTCTCATCCAGCAGCTCATCAGGTGCCGCTGTAATTCCGGCTGCAGAAATGACAATCAAGTTTAAGTTGTCGCATATGACTACATCTACGGCATCAGAGCTTGCTGCTATAAGGGCTGCTTTACAATATCTCGTTCAAGAACGTCCAGGAAAATGGGTCATATTCTGTGATTCGAAGGCAGCGCTTCAGAGTTTGCAGTCTGCCATGCGTAGGAGGAGTCATGACCAACTGGTACAAGAAATAAGACATTGCCATCATGAAGCTCTTGCACGAGGGCATGATATTATATATCAATGGCTGCCTGGACATATCGGTATTACCGGAAATCAATTAGCCGATGATGCAGCCCGCTCAGCCCATGAAGAAACCCGTGTAGTCCCGATTTCCTCTATCAAGGAATGATGCAGCAAGACAACTTTACCTGCTGGCTCGAGATCTCACACGCACGTTCTGGTCGTCACCAGCTTCCAAAGGTGTCAATTTTATGAACTGGATCCTTCGCTCAAGTTAAAGCTACCATCACAGCTTTCCCGCTCCGATGCGACACTGTTATGCCGCCTTGGTTGGGTGTTGCATTTACAAAGGTGTACTCCTTTGCATTGGTATGGGCAGACACTCCTACATGCGACTACTGCGGAGCTGAAGAGACCATCGAACACGTCCTGTGCAGTTGTGCTTGCTACGACACGCAGCGATGCCAGCTCCGGATGGTTTTGAATCGACTTGACCCCGGACCATTTTGTGTGCAGAAGATACTAGTGACCTTGGGCAATCTGCCTCAAGTTGCGCAGAAAGCAACAAAGCACTGCTACTTTACCTCAAGTCAACAAACCTGAGCGACCCGCCTGTAGACTGTGTGTGCTCCCCGAGTGTGCTCGTGATTGTGTGTACCTTCTCATCTTTCTGCAACCTCTTTCTCCCCTTATTCCCGTCCCAGTGCAGGGTAGCAAACCGGATGTGCGTCTGGTTACCCCCTGCCTTTCCTTTGCATCTTTATCTCTCTCTCTACATACATACATACATACATACGTACGTACATACGTACATACATACAT
>WOVY01011432.1:0-75422 GCA_013436015.1 Rhipicephalus annulatus | reverse complement strand
GAAGAAGTTATTTTTCTCCAACTACTACGTAAACTACTACGTAAACATTCCTTCAACCAAGAACCTACTTTTGTCATAATTACAAGGGACTTCACCGTCACATGTTTGAATTCACAATCTGATGTTTGCATGCAAAAACATATGCTCTATTGCGAATATTCAGTGTGGTGAATTAAACATTTTACATGGTTATCTACATTGTATCGTCAAAACGTAGCAATTGTTTGCCAATTTTATCAATTTATTTACTTTTGCACTCGTTATCAAACAAAGGCAGAAGTCCCCCCCCCCCCCCCGAGTTGTTTTCGCGGCCCTGAAGCGACCTGCGCCTGAGCCACGGTCATTGTGGCGCCATCTCGGGCCCTCTCCACAAAACGGGGACAGAAGTTCTTTGCTTCCGGAGGCGCTGTCGGTCCACCTAAACTACTTCTAACACCGTGCGCCTGACCACACATATCAGTTGCACCGCGTCTGCGTTTGGCTTTTTTGTCGCTTTTGACAAGGTGTCATGCCCCTCCCTATAGAGAGAGGACACGTGGCTACGCGCTTACTCTCTCCATAGAGAGAGGGCGCAATGCCGAATCAAAAAGCAAGTAAAAAGCCACACGCTGACGTGCTGCAACAGATATGTATGGTCAGGCCTTAAGCAATGCTGGCATTTGAAGGCAGTCTGGTGACAGAACCATGGTGTGAATACACAGTGTGAAATACCACAATTCTCACAATCTGTTGTGCGTCCATCCCACAAAGCATGGGGCGAACGCACACATTCACAGATTGCACAGCTGAGCAACGCAGGAATACCACTGCATGTTCACAGTTGCATACAAACTTATTACCAACATGCAACAGTGTTGAGAGTCTCTTTCACGAGATATTTACAAAATTCCATGTGCAGCACATTTTGCTGTAGAGTGACGCACAATACTTAAAGGCAATCTGAAATACTTCTTCAACTTACTGACAACATGTTGCCTATCTGTAGGTGAGGGTCACATGAACATGATGAACAAATGGTGGGTGCACTAAATGCATCCAGGAACTTAATATATTATGTATATGTCCGTAAGGTCATGCATACTCTCTCCCTTGCAATGTTGTCAGCAGCTTCGCGGCAAGGGGGATGCAGCAGGCTTAACAGGTATTGGCTGATCTTTTTATCACAAGAACACGCTCAGTAATAGTTTTTTTTAGCTATATAAACAAGTCAAAAGCATATATGTCTGCATAGTGAAAAGCTTCAAAAAGTCATTTCTTCTTTGCTCTTCCAATATATTCCAATAATGATCAATTACTGTATGCCAAGTGTTTCTTTTCTGCTAGCACTAAGCCCACTAGTAACGCTTACTGTTACTAGTAACATAACTACACGATAGCTCTTTTTGTGAGCGTATAATTTGCTTTTGTGTTGGATATACACACCATGAACTACTAAGTTCTCGTTGCTGTCATATGAAAGTGCACATTCCGACCAAAAGAGCAATTGAGTCCTTCAGTTGTCATTAGTCATTGGAAAAACCATGCCACCATAAGGTCAAAGAAAGCCTTGCACTCCAGGAGGGATGCTTGATCAATGCCAGTTACCCATTAGGTGCGATTTTAGGCTCCTGTGAATGGCTACTTAAGGGGGCCCTGCAACATTTGTTGAGCATGGTCAGAAAATACTGCCAGTCGGTAGTAGAGACTCCCGACAACACGTGAGCCAAATATTATAGCACAGCAGGCGGCCTGGATTTCACAATAAATGATCAAAATCAGCTGAAAATTGCTTTCTCTTTTTTTAATAAATCGCACAATATGCCCAAACATCACACGTAGTAAGCCCATCTATCAGCCATTGGCTAATTTAAACATGGCGCGCTCGCTCTTTACAGAAGTCAGCACGGGAGGCCTCTACTTGTCCACGCGTGCAAGTGCGATCACACTGAAAAAGAAGCCGTGCAGCCAAAGAAAAAAAATGTCCTCAAGGTCACGAGGCGCGTGTGACGTCTTTCTGTGGCCCTGCCATCCCTCCCTGCTTCCAGTGCTTTTGTTGGGACGAGAGAAGAGAGAATGAAATTGCAGCATGCGGCAAACCTTGGTAACTCCACTTGCATTGATGGATTCTTAAAATTTTTGCAGCGTTGAATTCGTGAGGCAATAAGCTCTTCCAGTGAATTCATTCCATGATTACTTGAAAAAGTGTTTTAGGGCCCCTTTAAGAGCATGAGAGGTAATGGTAAGCGTAGCCAGAATTTGACGGAAAGAAAACCTTTGCATGTAATGCCTTACATGCATCACATGTCGCACAATTGGAAAAAAGTTGCCAACCATTACGGGGTTTGAATGGTTTTTATGGCTCCGTGCAAGCTGGCAAAAGTTTGTGCAATGATGGACAAAAGTAGGCACGTGCCCTGTGGTATGCGACACGTTGTTCCCTTGATTAAGTGCGTAACAGGTGCAGTTTACAATGTACCCCTGTCCTGTAGCTGCTGCTCCATAGGACAGACAGGAGTCGTGAGATGCTGCTTTAATGAGAGGCCACGCAAGCACAGGCTGCCATTTCTTCCTACATTGGTGGCTACCTGGATTGGCACGGTAGGTGATGCAGATGTACACTGAACCTAAGAGAGACACTAATCCTGTACAAGTCTAACAAAAAATGGAAAAGGAAATGAGAGGCCTTCTTGATTACTAGAAGTGACAAATGTGTAAGCATGACTTCGCTGACTTAGCTTCCTATGGAGCTGCAATTCTTAATGGTTTTATGTAATAAAACCTAATAGTTGATGCCCCCGCTAGATGGCACCGCTACATGGCAATTGATGCCCTTGCTAGATGGCACCAATTGGTTCATTATGACACCATAAATGACACCAGCATCTACAGGTTTTCTCGTTCACTTTAATCCAAGTGCCAGCCTAAATAATCTGCACGCCATTCAAATAATCTGAGCGCCGAGCTATTTAATCAATGTGACAAAAATTTAATCCAAGCACCAACATATTTAATCCAAGCGCCAGCTCAATGAGACTGCGTGCCAGTGAGTTTAATCCAGGTGCCACTGTGTTTAATCCAATTGCCAATGACTTTAATTTAGGTGCCAGTCAGTTTAATCCATGCACTAGAAACACATAGTTAGCCACTTTATATAGTATAAATGTCAAAATAACGTAAACATGACAGCACAGGAAGTACTTTTCCCTCGCCTATACATGCTAGTGCTTATGAAATGAAGTGCGCAGTGCTACTTCCCCTTAACGTTTTGGTGTCATAGCTTCAAAATAAAAACAAACAGTGAGTAGTAATTGCATTTATGGGTACTAAATGTATTTGCTCATAGAGTCCATGTTTGTATATATTACACCGCTACTGCATTATTCCAGCTAACAATGTACACGATCCCATATGCACGTGTCGTCTGCTCAGCAGACGGCATTTGGCTACTTATTCGCTGAGGCTTCGGCAGTCGTCTGCTCAGCCAAGTTAGAATAGTGACCGACGGATGATATTAATTTGGTCTTGAAATCAGAAATAACCACTTAAAAATACTAAACTTGCATTTAGTCGGGTTCATGTGAAAATAAGTTGTTATAAAAGCATCAAAGAAGATACTCCGGTTTTTATGTAACAGACGATGCTTAGTGTAGCTGAAGCGTGTTTGCTTGAAGCACGTGTGTTTTCATACGGGCACATTAGCAGACAAGAAGAGAGCTTTGCTTGAAGTCATGGCTGGACGGAAACAAGAACCACACTTTAAGAGCCCCGACGAACCTCGTCGAAAGAACAGCAGAATATCGGTGGTCGACAGGGCTATGATTGTGGACGTCTACAGGTGTGGCGGCGACCTAAGGCAGCTGGCCGACACTCTAGGCATCAATATTAAAACAGCGAGATCGATTGCCGCTACCGACAGAGAAATATCAAAGCATGGTGGGGGTTTAAAAAGAAAGTTTGGAGATGACGTCGTGAGTACTTTGAGACGAATTGTCGACGAAAACTGTACATTTACATTAAAGCAAATAAAGGAGGCCCTGGAAGAAGAAATGCCAGGAGTAACAATAAGTGCAAGCACAGTCGATCGCTTGCTGGATGCCCACTGCTACTCGATGAAGCTAGTGATGCAGAGGCCTACAGATCGCAACCGTGACGATACCAAGCACAGCCGCATGCTGTACGCCCAATGGCTGCAGTCTGATGGACCCCGTGTTTGCCGCTTCTATTTGGATGAGACTAACTTCAATATCTGGTATTCCAGGAACTTCGGGTGGGCAGCTAAAGAACAACCAGCTGTGCACATGACCACAACGACAAAGGGGGCGAACTTAAACATTACAGCATGCTTGTCCGCAAACGGAGTTATTCACTGGACTGTGGTGGACAAAGTTCATTGGGTTGTTTTTAATGAATTCTTCAGCGATGTTTCCGCCTGCATAGAACGTGATGAGCCAAATACAGAAGCTGTATTCCTTTTTGATAACGCGCCTGCTCACGCTCGAGCAGAACAGGCGGCTTCTGCTAACTCCCTGCACTCTGTTAAGCGCCTGCCAGCGTACAGTCCCTTCTTTAACCCTATAGAAGAATCCTTCTCGAAATTCAAGGCCCTCGTGAAGGCCTACCTGAGCGAACGTCGTAATTTAGTTTTAGTGACACTGCAAGACATGACGAAAAATAACACAGGCATTCTTTGCTGCTGGATGTGGCTCGCCACTCCATGCAACAGATACAGCGCGTGGACTACGCGGCCTTTGATTGTGCCTGCCGCTTTGCCTGAAGATGACTTGTGAACGTCCGGTCTCTGAGCCCTATGAGACAGTTCTGTTTTGGTGTGTGCGTGAGTGTGTGTGGTGTGTGTGTGTGTGTATGCGCGTGCGTGCATGTCACTACGCATGGAACAGGGCCATTCGGCACGCTGACAAAGAACTCTCGGCGAAATTCAAGGTTTGTGATGTCCATTTTCACGCGCAAGATATCTGCAAGAACTACATCCATGTCATTATTGGAACTGTTGTCAAAACGCGATGTGGAAAATAGAGCCTCATTGATGGTGCGGTTCCGAAGATTTTTCCCAACCTGCCTGCTTACTCATCTCTGTTGAGGAAAGCCTTTATGCAGGCAAGTGGACAGCTATAGCCCAAAAGCAGGCTCGAGAAGAAGCCTGGCTGCGTTCCTTCTGCAGATTCAGTTGCTAGAGCACGCACCTAGTAATGAATCCCAGCATATATACAATCACCACGTCACGAGAGATGCGGTTTTATACACCTTGCTGGGTATGTCGTGGAAAAACCAGAGAAATTCTCCACCTGTGCTGACTGTCTTGGCACGCTCACGGGAACCTGCAATGTTTTACCAGTGGCCATCCTAACCGAAATGCTATCATATGTACCCGGCGCCCTGTAGCAACCTTCAAGTGCCCTGACGTGTCTACATTTAGAGATTGAGGACGTAACTGAAGAAAAGACGCCATCAAAGGAGGTGTTCGAAGACCTGCTTTGAAAAATTGTAGAAGAACTCAGCCAAAATAATCTTGTGCATGTTGGATGTCAGGTGCACTTTGAGGAGTTCTCCATCTGGATCATAAAATTTTACTTGGTGACACGTATGCATTCTTATGCGTGGTTCTTGCAACGAGAACGTGCCTTGAATGTGCAAGTAAAGCTGGCCCGCAAGCGAGCAAAGCTCATATAGACCTCAACGTTGCCCTCGTGAATGTGGTGCTCGGGTGAACCAGAACAGTATTAGTTTCATTTTTTCCATCTCAAAATTAAGTGCTAAGAGAGTGTATATGTCATATGAGGTGTCTTAGATTTAATGACGTCACTTTACATTATCTACACCAGTTGGCATGCTGGTTGTTACTTAACGGCTGTTTCAGTGATTAAAATTATTTGGACAAAAAGGATTAACAGGCTTTCCCTATGCAGCAGAGTTAACTTGAGTCGCACCAAAGTGTAGCTAGATTTCAAGACCATGACTGCTTAGACACCGTGGCGTGTTGTTCAACTCTGCAACAGCCAGCTACTTTCGTTACTACAAAGCGATGCATGCTGAACATAGCGCAGCACGGTGGCTATTGGCGCCCCTGGGCACTCAGGTAGTCACCAGCTAGTAAAAGCATGCAGTAGGCTTAAAGAGGCGCTACGCAACATGCGAGGGTTCTAATTCGCAATGTTATACTGGTGCATTTTTCAGTGGTCGCGACATCACCTTCCTTGCCAGTGGTTACCAGAAAAGGCACCACCGCGATCGTGCAAAATTGGGAATAATTTATCCGCCGATTCATATGCGAATGCAGCAGTGCAAGCGTACAAGATGGTGACTATCACGTATTATCTGCTCATACATTCGTTATCACCATGAAATTCAGTTCCAAAACCACTTTGTGGCACAGCAATTGTGCAAATCAGACAAAAAGGACCCTTTTGGAGCGATATGCATGGTGCAGAAATTTCCAGTTGACGCAATTGGCACAGGTTTCCCACCACTAGTAGCACTATGACTTGCACAGAAAAGTAGATGCGAAACATAGAGCCACACATGAAACACCGTGAATTTTCCAAAGGACTTGCTTATATAAACGAAACTATATACACAGTGGATCACTTATAACGTAACCGCTTATAGTGCAAAAGTGGTTACAATGCGGTCTTTCTCGACTCCTGTTTACCCTTCCATAGAATTCCATGTATAGGCGTACCGCTTATTGTGCAGTCCCCCCAAGTTGAAAGACCAGTTATAATGCAGTTGCCAGAAAATCTTTGCGACAAATGCGGTAGCGCGTGCGCGTCTAAAAGAAGGCGCGCTGGGCGTGCCACTGGGGAGCGAGCCACGAGGTCATTACGGAGGAGAAGGGGACGCGGAGTGAATGAAAGGCAGAGGGAAGAAAGAGAAAAGCAAAAAAAAATGGTTGCTTCAGCGACTGATAAGCCTTTGCCTCGACACCGATGCCGCTGTGTACTAGCGTCGCTAGCGTGGCTCAGGCCGCGCGCTGCTCGACACGGCACGTGCTATCCCGTCCTTATCAGCTGCGCTTAACCATTTTCTGTCTGGTAAAGGGTCGTCGTTATAGAGTTTGCTGCAGAGATAACATTTGCTACTTCATCCACAAGTTTAAAACCTTTTACGGCTGGATCTTCATGCCTTAGACAAACTTCCCACGATAACATACCGAACGGCAGGCTAGGCCTAATTGGCATTCTTGCATTTCGCTAGCGGTCGCGTGCTATCTAAGTTGCGGCTTAGTACGGAATCAACGAAGCTCTTTGCAGTGGCTTCACTTGACGAGAAGGGATACCTATCGTTAACGAAAACGCGAGTGGCACCTGTAGCGTTCGAATGGTGGCTTGCGACACGATTGCGATGTCTCAAAATCGTGTGCACGGCTGTGAAATCGAATTATTGGCGCCTTTCAGTGTGTGAAATTTCGGACGTGACTAAACATAGTTTCTTAATGCGGATACTCGCAGAGGTCTTAAAAGTAGTTGGCAAATTTTCCCAATGGTGCTTTATTTTGTTAGACAACCCCACCCGCTTTTTTTTTTTCACTCATTTCCTTGGCAACGCAAGTTTTTGCTATATTTTTTAACATTCAGAAATTTAAATGGTTGTAAGCACCACGCATCGCATGCTTCAATTCTCGGACACACGAAGATGCAGGCTCAACATGTTTTGCGGAAGTGCGGCCCTTGAATAGAGCTGTTTTGGTAATATAGTGCGGTACCGCTTATAGTCCGGATATTTGGGACTCCTGCAACTTACGTTATAAGCGGTCAATACTACTCTGCGCTTAGAGATGCCCAAATGTTGACCCAAATGCACACACACTAAGTAATGGTGTACTCACCGAGGCGAATTAAGTTGTCGTGAACAAACTGAATGGAACAAACTATCGTGTCCGTCACTTTCTTTGCAATGCATAAGTTTCTGATTTGTGGCGTTCTCCATCACGCGTCGTCTGCATCTTTCAAGAAGTGATAAAAAATGCGTTGATTTTCATCTTTTTATTGCCATGCCATGCATCGCAGCACACTGCAATGGTCTCTGGACATCGCTTTCTTCTTTTTCTGGCTCATGTGTGAGGCATGGTGAAAATAAATAAACTATGCGACCGCTTCTCAACGCGCAACGTGGTAACATATATTCGTTCAAGATTGACCCTGTTAGTGGGGTTTCCAGGTGCAGCCGCTAGGTGGCAAGTGCTCATTTGGAGTCGCGAAAATATGGACGTGAAGCGGCCAAAATGCCCCGTCTGGAAACTCGTGCACTAGAGGTAAACTGCACTCTAAGGAAAAGAAAATGTGTCCAAGGTCTTGAAATGTGCCGATTCTAATTTTGAACAGGGCCTAGCTACCCTGTCATACCCAACGTGTAGCTTTGAGTGTATTAGTAAATACAGAAAAAGAAAGAAGGCAAAATGCTGCTATGATAGCAACCTTTGGCACTGCTTTTTGCAAGAGGGAGATTCACGAGACCTTGCAGTTCAATAGTGAAGTCATTCCATAATTTCATAAGTGTTGCACGGCCCATTTAAACACGTTCTCTCCCTCTCAGTCAGTTAGACCAGTCAGAAGAACCAAAATGCACCTGGGTCGACAAACAGCCCCCAGGAGAAATGAGGGACAAAAGTTTGGGTGGGGAGGGATGTCTGCTAAATAGAGTCAGACTTACCGCTACAATGCTTAATCTTTAACTTAGATTGCTTGGATGCTTCAGAGACGGGCCTCATTTTCATAAGTGAATTCTGCAGGCTGAGAGCTTCGGTCGCTGGGAGAGAAAGGAGATTGTGAGGTACAATGCACAATCTATAGAGCATCACTTTGCAAGTACACATAGAAAAAAGTTCAAGCAAAAGACTACTCTTCAGCGTTCAGCAAGAACGGGATAAATCCAGTCAGGTAAGGCGTCACACTGCTAGCCCAAGGATGTTAAGGATGTTAATTTGATTCTCGGCCGTGACTGCCGCAAAAATTTAATGAGGCCAAAATACAAGAACACAAGTGCAAGCTCAAAAACTGCAGATGATCAAACTCATTCTGAAGTCCTCCAATGCAGCAGGCCTCAAATTATATCACGATGTTGGCACGTAAAACTCAAGAATTGTTGTTGAGATGACAGCAAGGAAAATCCCGCAGCTTCAGGTAGCACAATTGCAAGGAGGGACGCAACGAAGGAATAGGCACGTACAGCTTTTTAAACCAATCGAATGTTCTGAAAATGCATAACACTATTTTACTAAAAAAAAAAGAAAAGGAATACAGCTTCTTTGCTGGTATGTGTGCTGCCATCTTCACAAACATTTTCGTAGCGTCACACTTGAAGTCTTCACACAACACATCGATTGCATGTATGCATCATGCACAACCTGCTATTAAATAATGTTTTAGTTCCAAGTATTAAATGCCTGTGTATTTCCCGTTGTGTAAACGTGCACTACCAAATGCTACAGCATCACTATTCATAACCCACCTACCTAATGGAGAATTGACACAACTTCACAGAACTACATCTCACTTTTGCATTATACAAAAACTCACCAGCAAATGGCGATGAAAATATTGCCAATGCATGCGTGTCATCCACCCACTTAATGTTAAATTGATCTCTGAAATAAAATGAAGGAAGAGGCAATGTCAAATACATTAGGCATACACTTCAATTTTACTTTAAAAACTGCTATAAAATATTTGGTCTTTACTTGCAGACAGGCCACTCTTAAAATCTACACATTTTGCCTTTGAGTCTCAAAGTGTGTGTTATACCCAACTATCATTAGTCACAAGAAATTTATACTTACCTGCAAGATGACAGCACTGTCACAAGATCTCTTGTTTTGAATTCAGCAGGAAAATCGTACATCTCAAGGACATGGCCATACTCTGTAAACACCCCACAGAATTTTTCATTCATAAGAACAAAATAATCAAAATTCAATAAAAGGGCACATACCTTCCTCCGATAAATTGGGACTGCGATCCACAAACTTAGAGTAATCAAGTTGTGCTTGCTGCATTTTGATCTCACCCAAGGCCTTAGTAATCTAAGATGAAAAGTCAAATCGCAAAGGCAAAAGTTTATCACTGGTATCATTTCTAATTTGACATATTTTTAGAGCTCTACTAGCAATCGCACTACTAATAGCCACCATATGGAAGAGCATTGAAGAATTGTCGTTTGAAATGCACTTAGAGGCTATTCTCAAAACAAAACAAAAATGAGCTTCTGCTTGAAATATATGTTTTTCTTAAAATATTTTATTGAATAGGCAGTGGTCCTTAAAAATGCCACGCCCATTCCGCTGATGCTACACGTTCAGCTGATCCTTCAGGGGACACGTACTTCAAGTAGTCGTTATCTTTTTAATAAAGCTAATTGCTTTGTTTTCACTTATGAAAACAATTTTCTGGTTTGATGTAGCCTTCATTGCTCTGTAATTTATATGATTCTTTGTAGAACTCCTCCGCTACTTCAACTATCCTATTTATATTGATTGTGAGCTTGCCTTCCTTGTCCCATAATGCACACATCTGATTTTTGCCAGTGCACAGTTCTGCCTTCACAGCCTTTAGGCTTCTTCCGCTCTTTACAGCATTCTCAATTCTCTTCATGTTATACTTTATTATGTCGGCTACATTAGGCCTATTGATTAACTTTAAAAGCGCCACCAGCTCTACTTTGTCAGTTGCACTTGAGGCTTTTATGGTTCGACATTTCCTATGACATTTTTCGTCTTCTGGTATAGTTTACTAGTGTCATGTCTAATTACTGTACCCTCGACATCTATTGTACACTTCTTAATAATACTATGTAGTCAGATTATCGATCATTGCGTCATTGCTAATGTCGATTTCCTCGGTTAGAGCCATGAATCAGTTCTGAAATGAAATTCTGAATTCCTGTACTTTCCCTCTTGCCACTAGCTAATTCATTGGCTTCTTGCATATCAGTTTCTGCCATTCCTCTCTCAAGTATAAGCAAATTCGAGACCTTACCATTCTATGGTCACTGCATCAAATATTGCCAACAACTTCCACATCCTTTACAATGCCTAGTTCTGCACAGAGAATGAAGTCTACTTCATTTTTAGTTTCACCATTAGGACTTCTCCATGTCCATTTATGGTTAGCCCGTTTTCTGTAGAAGGTATTCAAGATCCATAAATTATTACATTCTGCAAACTCTACTAGTAACTCCCCTCTTGTATTCTTAGAGCCGAGGCCATATTCCCCCACTGCACAGTTTCAAGCCTTCTTCTTAACTAGCTTGGGATGATAATCGCCCATCAGTACAGTATAATATGTCTTTACTGTACTCATTGCTGATTCTACGACTTCGTAAAAGCGTTCAACCAAATCATCATCATGGCTAGATTTAGGTACCTAGGCCTGTGCCACATACATCGTGTACCTCTTATCATCTTAACTATGATACTGGCCACCCTCTCACTAATGCTATAGTATTCCTCGATAATGCCAGCTACATTTTTATGGATAAGGAACCCCATCCCTAATTCTCTCCTGTCAACTAAGCCATGTTAGCATACGACGTGTACGTTCTTCGGCAGTGTAGAAGCCTCTCATGTCCTCTTAAATTTTTTGGGCCTTATTGCATGCCATTTAACATTCTCTTACTGCTCAAACAGCACAGATAGACCTGCCTCACTAGATAACGTTTTAACATTAAATTTAGCCAAGTTCCGATTCCACGAAAAACAAAGCTGTTATAATTTTATTTCAACGGAGAAACCACGTTGGTTTTGGACTAGAGAAACACACAATGGCCAATTTTGTTATTTGAAGTGATGTTTCATGAAGTGGCAGTGAAGACATCGGCGTGGCACATGTAATACTTCCCAAGATACAAAGTTATCCCATTTTTAAATAAGAAATCCTGAAAACAACTCATTTGCAGTTTATTCAAGGCAAAATTGCTACAAATCTCCTTTGCAGACACGACTGCCAGGGTGGCACGACCTGACTAGGTCGTGCCACCCTGACAGCTTTTAAACAGATCTTGAAAACAGCTACAAAACAGTGCTAGGTAAGCTGCACAACTGCCACCACGAGGAGAGTCTTCTGGTATGTGTCTGTAAAATGCGCGCGGTTATTGAAACTGGCCTTTGACCTCAGTGGAAGAGTGAAATGCAAATGGGAACGTTTTTTTCTCATTGTCAGCAGGGGTTTTGAAGACTAATAACTTCCACTGCCATGCATCAATTTTGATAATTCGTGTTGCATCTGTCCCAGTATTCAACACTACGCACACTCCAGTGCTGCTGAAAACATCGCAAAGCTCCTTTAAACTTCACCTCCTATCATGGTGCAGCCGCTAGATGCGGCAGTTAGGATTTCAGCACCCAATTTTTCAGTTTGGCTGAAAAATCAGTGGAAAAACGTTTGTTCAGCATCCCTTTAATGTCCACTAAGATATTAGCGACCCTTGTTTGTTCTCCGATCCACTCTGCTATTTACCTATTTCTTGAAGTTACATCTATATTTTTTTTGTTCGATCACACAATGTGTTCATTAACTTGTACTCGAGTTTCTTTGCTATTCTTATGCCCAATATGTTAGTAACGGAGGAATGCAATGAGCGCATACTTTATACTTCAAGGACAGTTGAAAGTTGCCAGTCAAAAGAGCTTTACAGCAGCAGCAACAGTGAGAAGCAGTACATAGCCAAGTGCAAACTACACAGTTGCAATTTTTTTTGCAACTTTTACACTGTAGACATAATATTATAACAAGCAAAAAAAAGCACCAGATCAAAGTCACATATGTTAAGGTTATGCTTCATCAGTGACAATAACTAGAATGTGGATAAGTTGCAGACTACATGTTGACATGACCATTAATAGTGCAGCACAGCGGGAGTTGCGAACGGTTCGTGACCATGGCATTCAAGACATAGGCAAGCCTATACACTTTAACGGTATATCCCAATACTAAACTTCATGAACAATCGATTTGCCATGCAAAAAAGAAACTAATACAGTGACGTCGTCCGTGACGTCAAGCTGTAGCTTAATAAAGAATATAAGACAAGATGTGGACTCCCCTTTGTTGTTTGCCCCTTAGCAAACTCAACTCCACGGCCCCGCTTTTTTTTTTTTTTCCTTCCATAGAACAAACTTAAGAGAAAGGCATGCTTGGCGCCAGGAAATTCAAGTAGATAGGCAGCACAAAGAAGTACAAACTGCCACTTGAGCATCAAGAAAATAAACCTAGACATATTTGATCGAAATCACTCACATTTTTCAATACATCTGGATCAATACATTCCCCTGTTTCATCAAAAAGAGCCTCCCATGAATCCGCAGCATCTTCATGGCTCTCTCCAAGGCTTGCTTCCATGCTATCTCCAGCAGTGTCTACATGCTCACCACACAACTGTGCCATCTCCATATGACTCGGGGAAAGCACCCTTGTTGCTAATGCAGGGGCATATCTTGCATCATCCTTCAGAGCATCAGCTGCACCTGTTGCGAAAGGTGCTTGCCGTTCTGGCAGGCATGGAGAAGGCATTCTTGCCGCTTGTGGAGAGGCATTCCTTGCATCAGGTTTCAAGGCCTCAGCTGCACTTGTTGGAAAGGGTGCTTGACCTTCGGGCAAGTGTGGCGAAGGAACCGTTGCTGGTTGTGCATTGCCATCTTTTGCTTCAAGGGTCAAGGCTTCTGTGGCATCTGTTGTTGCCAATGGTGCTCTCCTTTCTAGCAAGTGTTTTGAAGGCACCCTTGCTGCTTGTGCAGGGGCATCTTTGGCGTCAGATTTCAAGGCCTCAACTTTACGACCTCGTGGCACATACAACTGTACATCTGGACGCCGTTGACGCCGCCTGCATTTAAGAAGTCGAGCAACAAATTTGCATGACCAAACCGTACATGCCCATCACCTTCAACGTCAAAGAGACACTAAAGTGAAACATCATTTAGATGGATAAATAATTTTTCGAAACCTTGCTGCCATTATTTGTACCATCACAGGCTCTTTAATGAAAGAGAACTATGGTTAACATCATATTTTTCGATTTCACATTCAAATCTGCACACTGTGACATAACAGATTTCGTGTTTTTCACAATTAGGCCTAATAGGTACAACCTATCACTTATCAGGGGCAGCAGCATTTCACTGCTGTGCATCGCCATAAAAAATGCTGACGCAAAGTGAAACCGATGCCTGGAGCTCTGGCCGCTCATTTCCCCAAAAACCACGTGTGTGGTTCTTTCACTCTAAGAATATTTGAATGAGCTGCAACACAGTAGCACATGAATGCAGTCACATGGTTTCACTTCACATTCCATGGCTTTCTTTAAACCCCAAAAACAGTCACCACATATTGCCACAAAAAATTGGACTGGTAATTTGGGAATGTCCTTTACAACAGTGAAATACACTTGGCCTTAAAGTAAATATTAAATATGTTGCATAACCAATTTCAATTAAAAATACCCTACTGAGTGCCACAGAACAGCAAACCATGCCATTAGTTTCTGTCAGTCAAGGTTAACAACTTTTTTTTTTTTTCCCTATTCTGAAATGCCTGGTGTCCGCTCTATATGTACTGTTCTTTTTTAATGTTCATATGTGTGGTAGGCATGCAAAGAATAGAAACAAAAAAATGTAACATTGCTGGCATGCTTTCAACATTGGCGTATGTTACCGTGCCGGCCTCGGTGCTTGCATCTCTCTGTTTGAAGATGGCGGTCTCTTGATGCTATGTGAAAGGAAGTCGACTGGAAGCCCTTTCTCTCTGCAGAGCCTCACCGCAACTTTCCGCGCTGCTTCAATTAAGCAGAAGCCGCTGTTAAATGCACTGGAAAGGAAATACTTCCGTCAAGACCATGTGCTTTTGCAATATCAGAGCAGGAAGAAAACAAATGACGTAATTTACGAAATAAGCCGCGACTTCAGGCACACAGCTGTCCTTCGAAGAGTGACTCCCACTGAGAAACTGCACAGATCCTCAGACTCTTCTTCAACAACCTTGTGAGTCGGGAATCTTTCGCGTTTCGGTAGAACTGGAAAGATCAGCACACTGGAGAGAGACAGATCGAGTGAGTGTGTTAAAACTATGAAAAAGGATACACATCTGATGTTTACATCAAATTCTATATAACTAGATACTTAGATCACACTGTATACAAGCACTTCAACAAGAACGACACGTTTCAACTTCCAAGTTGAGCAACAGCGTCACCCACAGCTCAAATTTCCAGGTGCCAACACTACCTTTAAAGACGCATGCTGACCGGTGTCCGCGCGAGACGCGTGCTGACCTTCTCATCGCATGACAGACGCAACATTCAACAGTAATTCCAATTAAGCTTAGTCATTGTTGTGGACCAATATAAACTGCATACAAGCTTGAAAACAATATTAGTAGATAACAAACAGAACTTCACTTTACCTGTTTTCAACGTCACCTTGTACAAAATTCGTTACCTCCTTGCGAACAGTTTGCGCGAAGACTTTGTCTTTGCCGCTGCCACTCTACGCGCAAGGGTACATTGGCGACAAGCGTTAAACACCGACACGCTGGATACATAAATGTCTTCAACATAAACGTATCGCACTAACCTGAAATTCACAACGCTCCGTGTCTGAAACCTTCGATGGTGTTTGCATGGCCTTCGAGACGTCCAGCGCCGTGTTTTTTGGCTTTCATCACTACTAGGGGAAGATGGATAGACAAATGGATCAGTAAATGGATTGATGTGGCTGTACCCATAGAGCTTCTTAATATATGGAAGTGTTTGTCCAGCTCAGAGATCTTTATGAAGCCGCATTGCAGGTGGTACAACGCACCGCGCTCTCTCTGCACGAGCACGTAAGCGAGCCGCAGCGCACTGGCGGGAAGGAAGAACGCGTGATATTCAACCTCAATTTCAACTTTTCTACCAGAGATGGTGCTGCCTTTCCAGAGTCACAGCACCATCATGCGTTGCTTTGGCTTCCTATCACCTCGTTGCGACCGCGGTTTTGTGCGCGGCGGTTGCGGCAAACGGTAGTTCCTTTTACAATCCCCGTGCACTTGGCTGCACACGTGCCTTCAAAACTAAGTCGTTTTATGTTATCTACGATCGCATCTGCCACAGTTTTGTCCACAGAGTTTGTGGAAAGCAGCATTGCTTTGACTAGTTGAGCGCACACTTTCGGGATTCTGTCAGTTAGATACATGATCGTGTCAAGAGCGAGCATGGTTTCATCCACAGCGGTTGTGGCAATGACAATCACACGCACTATAGAAGACAGTGTGTGCGCCGGTGGTACGCGTACTTCTGAAGCTTAGAGCACGCTGCCCTCGGCCTTCGCTCGACGGTTTCCGTACTAAAGTTCGTATCACCCGCCAAGATTAGGAAATGTGTTTGGAACATCCGAATTTAGACAAAATGGACACAGTGGAATTTGGCTGGTGAATTTCACGAATTCATATCTACTGCAGTTTCACATCACTGAGATTCTACTGTACGTTTATATTAACTGCCTCTTAAACTTGTTTATAATAAAATAGGGTAGGTTCAAAAAGCCTGGAGATGGGTGAGCTGCATTTTTGTCAATGTGGCCTGATCACTCACAGAAATTTCGATTTCCGGGAGTCTCTTGGTCAATCCGGGAGACTTCTCTTGGTCAATCCGGGAGACTTGGCAGGTATGCATTACCTTCTAAGGTTTCTCCAGATTCTCTTTATTTTCTAAAACAGTATCATCAGCACCAGCACAATATAAAATTTTGGGAAAGAAAATACATTCATCCATACCACCTCAGTATGATTTCGCTATAGTCACATCTTTCATGTCTATCCAAAATAGTCAACAGTGATGTTGAGTTGCTCTACATATAAAAACACAATTTTTACTGTAGCAAAAGCAGCAAAATCTCATTACAGAAATATGCCATGGCTTTAGCCAATCATGAATGTTGTACTTGGAAAATAATGGACAATACACAACATTGAACAATACAAAGCCTTTATGTGCAGAGTCAGACGTGCACATGGACAGAAAAAAAGCGTCACATAGCTAAGATAGATTTTTTATAAACATAAAAAACTTTCCAAGGCGATTTTATACCCTTCAATGTGAAACTGCCACACACTGATGTTCTTTCACACTGGTAACAGTAAACTAATGGCAATGTTTTCTGTAGAGTTGACCATTCAGTAAAAAGCTGCACACATTTCCTGCTCATGTGCACAAAACTATTGTGCAAGGGTACAACAAACGAAATTATGCAGGTAAAATTTTTTGAATATGTTTTAGGTGCTGAATGGAAAACATAGAAGTCACAGCTTTGCTGCAAATGTGAAGCAATGAACGCGATAGCAACAAATGAGAAGGTCACGCGAAAATGGCAAGCAGACCGAAACGTGCCCCGCGTTTCTCACACGGAACTGACGCATGAAACGTACTCACAGGTACAGATGAATGCAAATAAGCGTCTCAGTTGTTACTTCACTGCGTCTAAAAAGCGCGCCCTTATAGCAAACGGAGACTGTGCAACGATTGCAGTGACCTTTGTGTGCCCGGTAACTACAACAGAATCGTTCCCGTGAAAGCCCTAGGCATACTATTGTCCCCACCACGAGTTAAGCTAGCGCACGCATGAGTGTCTTCTCTCCACGGGGCAAAGCACGCGTGGGAGATGAGAGCACGCCCCACCACATCGCGACGATCTGCCTACGGGCTCACTGTACCATCTCGCTTGTAATGCTGAAAACATGATAGTTCTCCCGAGATGTCCATCGCCAGCGGTAAGTGGTAGATATAAATAGCTTGCCGTTACAACGTTAAAGGAGGTGCTCCTTTATGGCTCAGTGGCTGACATCTCGCACTTGCAATTCAGAGGTCGAATGTTCGATTTCGAGAGCCAGTTTTTTTTCCTGGATTATTTTTCTTGCGTTTTCATATATGCATATAGATACATATATGGTGAATGACGGCGGTGCCAGTGCCGGCTGCAAAATATAGCCAAGTGTCCATATACTTAGTATCGCAATAAAAATATGCAGTACTATAATAAAGGTGTTTTCATATCAGCCTCTGTAATTTGAAATTCAAGGCTTTTCTAATAATAATAATAGCAATCATTGGGTTTCACATTTCAAACCACCATATGAGGCAATTTTTTCAAAAATAGCCAAATGCAGAAACCAACACTAGGCTAAATTTCACTAAAGCACAAAGCTTGCCTAAGTACCTCAACTTCTAGAACAATTCCAATCAAAATGGGGCAATTTCTTATTGTAACATGAACTCAAAAAGGCAGCTTCTAAAGAAAAATGAGCCAAATACTTTAACTGTTTCATCAAACTGAGCCACATTCATTAAACCAGCACTGCACCAACAATTGTGATGAAAACAACCAAGATGATCTCACCCTTTATGTTACATTTGTGTAACATAAAGGGTGAGATCCCCAATGCTATTTACCGCGTGCTTACAGGAGGTTTTCAGAAGCTTAGAAAGGGAACAGTTAGGGATAAGAGTTAATGGAGAGTAGCCTTAGTAACCTGCGCTTCGCCGATGACATTGCATTGCTGAGTAACTCAGGGGACGAATTGCAACTCATGATTACGGAGTTAGACAAGGAGAGCAGAAAGGTGGGTCTTAAAATGAATCTGCAGAAAACCAAAGTAATGTACAACAACCTCGGAAAAGAGCAGCGCTTCGAGGTAGGTAATAGTGCACTTCAAGTTGTAAAAGACTATGTCTACTTAGGGCAGGTAATAACCGCGGAGCCGAACCACGAGATTGAAGTAACTAGAAGAATAAGAATGGGGTGGAGCACATTCGGCAAGCACTCTCAAATTATGACAGGTAGATTGCCACTATCCCTCAAAAGGAAGGTATATAATAGCTGTATCTTGCTGGTACTTAGCTACGGAGCAGAAAACTGGAGACTTACAAAGAGGGTTCAGCTTAAATTGAGGACGACGCAGCGAGCAATGGAAAGAAAAATGGTAGGTGTAACCTTAAAAGACAAGAAGAGAGCAGAGTGGATTAAGGAACAAATCGGAGTTAAGGATATCATAGCTGAAATCAAGAAGAAAAAATAGACATGGGCCGGGCATGTAGCGCGTAGACAGGATAACCGCTGATCGTTAAGGGTAACTAACTGGATTCCCAGAGAAGGCAAGCGGGTTAGTGGGAGACAGAAGGTTAGGTGGGCAGATGAGATTAAGAAGTTTGCGGGTATAAATTGGCAGTAGCAAGTACAGGACCGGGTTAACTGGCAGAACATGGGAGAGGTCTTTGTCCTGCAAAGGGACGTAGTCAGGCTGATGATGATGATGATGTGTAATAGATGCTTTGCTATTGTGTTTACGTTTCACAATTAGGTTTTTGTTGGGAGAGTTGGCACTTACTGAAGGACAGATTGTTCAATGACGAAAAGAGTAAGAGGCTGACTTTCCTGCTTCTTTTTGCCTCTTGATAATTGTTTTTGAGTTTAGCACTACAGTATCGTGTCATCCGTTGGCTCCAACATGAAATATTTTACATAAGATACACGTGAAATGAATATTTTTGGTATTCATCTATTCCCCGAAGAAGAAGTGGTCCAAAACTACATAGTATAAAATGAACTGGAACACTCTCCAAGGCCTTCAATAGATGCCAGGAACAAGAAAAAAAACTATTGACAGGATATAGTCAGTACAGTACGTACGTACGCCCTTTGTCAGGAAAGACCACTCATTTTTCGTGTTTAGTAATCCTCATTACTCCCATGCAACAAAGCATGGCAACAATGAAAGTAGAAGGATCATGTTAATTGTACCACAAAATATTGCTACACTATACATTAGAACCATGTTAATTGTACCACAAAATATTACTATAACGTACATTCGAATCATTTTTGCACTTATTTTAGGAGCTAATTCGTGCTCAAATGAAATGTTCCCATTTATATGAGCCAAATACAAACTTTACTCCTCAATATTGACGATATTATGCTATATAGATTTTAGCCACAATATAGATTTCTGTTATTTAGAGGAAAGGAACATACTGGCAAAAACTTGTTTGAGCAGGCTTAACCATATTGTCAATAATTAAAACCAGTTTTTCTCAGTTTCAGCATTTGGCTCTTTTAGAAGAAGAAAAAAATGCCTCGTATGATTGTGAGAAACGGTGTAGTGGAGGGCTCCAAAAATTTGGACTCCTTGGGGTTCTTTCACATGCACCTAAATATAAAAACATGAACCTCAAGCATTTTCACCTGCATAGAAAATGTGGCCGCCGCAGCCGGCATTTGATCCCATGACCTGCGGCTCAGCAGTCGAGCAACCATAACTACTAGACCACTGTCATGGGTCTTCAATGTTACTTCAAAACAGCATATTTTTCTTCTTTTCTTGTTTGCAATTACAGTGGTGGCACTGCAAAGGGCCTTTATTTGCAAACACTAGATAAACCGAGAATTATTAGACTGAATTGCAATTGCAAGTGCCAACAGTGTGCATTACGCTTAATGGGTGAAGCTTAACTGCCACGCACCATACCATTGCCAAATGAAACAAGCAAGGGTGCGTAGACATCTAAAGGGGGGAAAAAAATTCCATTTTTCATGGTCATTGAGGGGTGTGCGAGCATTATGCTGTTAAATACAGTAAAGCCATGGCGCAAGTGACATATGAAAACAGGTGCAATAAATTCAACTGTGGCATAGGACTTTGTTGCACAAATAAACAGCACCTAATCAGCAAATTGTTCGCTGCTCTATATACCAACGTTCAGATGCTTTCCCTGCAGGAGTGAGTTCCCAATGACTCACGACGCTTGAGCCCACTCCTCACGTGGGCATCATCTCACCTGCGCCACCTCTCTCCCTCTGTGGGTGAGAAGAAACCGCGAGCGGGCGGGTGCGCGCGCTGCACGCACCTCAATAATCTCGCGATGCCGACAATGTGGACAACGTGCTGCTGCTTGCTGGGCGATCGCGCCGACAGGCAAGACGCTGTCGCGGCATCTCACTAGTGAGAAGCATCTCACTAGTGTGCGCGTACCTTTCCCCGCTGTCGCCGATGTTGCGAGAGTTAGTGAAGCCGATCGCGTTCACGAATGGGGACGTCAACACCGATAAGGCGGGAGCTATGTAGGCTAAAATAAACTGTGATATAAAATTAATCACGTCATGTCTGTTTAAGGTTACAGAATACTTCACGGGGTAACTTTGTGACACGTCAACTGTCGCAAAGTTACCCCAAGGAGGGCAGCTCTTTCTCCGGAATCAGAACTAGATGACCTAGGAAGAGCTCTCCTCCTGAAGAAAGCAGGGCAAAAGAAAGCAGTGACAACGAATTATCTGCAGATGGTCGGCACGGCACCAACAAAGGTGGTCGAAGGAGATACAAGACGCAATTTTGTACTCAAAAAGAAAAAATTCTGTGCTCAATTAAATCCCCTAAGCCAGTAGGCAAATGGGGCATCTTTGAGGTAAAAGACCTTCATTGAGAAGGTACATGTATGAATAAGTTTTCATAGAATTGTAACGTTGCTAGAGCAGAAACCAATTGTAGATAACTCAAATAAACTTTTGATGGTATAGCTTTGTGCCAGCCTTTTTTTCCCAATCATATTCAGCCAAAAAATGCCAGGCCTGCACGGAAAGCACAGCACAGTCACAGTAAAAGCTAGAAGAGCGGCCTTTCACAGCCTTTTCTAAACAATCATTGGGTAACTGCTGCAAGCACACTTGCTGGGTACCCACTGCGGCTATAATAATAATTTCCGAGTATTACGCCGGTGTACGCTATGCTATCCTTCGTCATTCTTCTGAGAAGCATGGTGAGAAACTTGCAAGAGATTTTTGTGCCAATTGTTAATGCAGTAAGTGGCGACGATGAGGAATTATACTTGAAGTGGGTATGCACCACAGATGATTAAGAACAAGCTTTTGTAATGGGTTGGAACCATTGGACGACCCACTCGTTACGCTATTCTCATTGTGTGATGCCTGGTTGTTCTTTTGCTGTTCTAAAACGCTTTATTACTCATATTAACGCAATTCCTTTCCCGACATGAAGACTGCCTAAAGCAAGTTAGCGAACAAGTCCCAAGCACCGGCGTGGCTCTGTGGTTGAATACTGGGCTGGCACGCACATACCCAGGTTCGAGCCTCACTGTCATTGGTACTAGGTTTTTTTTTTATTATTTCTTGGGACAGTGGTTACGGACACCGGCGACGACGAACAACTATGGCGCCGCGTGTGACCGGAGTTTTTATCTCATAACAGTTTTCCCTGTAAAACAACGTTGTCACAAAGTTGCCCCACGTGATGGGGCAACATCGTGACAGCTTTTAGTGTAAATATAGCCATCAGTATTAAATATGTGGATTTGTAGAACCTTTCATCGTGCGAGGGAATGTTTCAGAAATGTTGTGCCATTCTTCATTCGCCTTTATATTGATAATTCTCCAGCAAAGAAAAGAAAAGGTGTGAAATCAGTCACAAGTAACCCCTTTTTACTGTACGGGACACTTTGTACACATATTCGTTTATTTGACTAAGCCAGACACTTCCATGCTGCAGGACCTGGAAACACCTGCTGCTACCATCGGCGCACCTTCCAGAGGGCAATGGTCTCAATTGGACAACCATTTACAGCGAGAGGTGGTGACCCATATACAGTCAGTAACTCCCCCCGTCTGATGCAGGCCAGGATGGGCAACAAGTAGCTTCCAGTGTTGAGCTTGCTAGCAAGTCATGATACATCTCCATTCCACACGTCAGCTCGCTGCTGGGCTGCAGTCTTTCTCTTGCCTGCATAAGAGGCACAGTCAAACAGTCTAGAATGTATTGACAAAAACAGCAAAAGCAATGACATTAGTGCCAAGAACTATACCATTAGCTGCAAATGTGCAGTGCACAAAGTGAAAGAAATACAACTAGCAAGTGCATATCAAGATGTGCCTTCTTTCATATGTGCAGCAGCAACTTGTCAACATTTGCTCTCATTTTCTTAGCTGTTCATGATATATACAGTAACTACACAGTTGTGGGTACACCTATTTTGCAAAAAATTTGAAAATTCTAAGCAAGGGGGTCGACTTGCAATCGAAACCGAAACGTGCACTTTCGCCAGTAACAACGAGACAAACGAGAAATCCGGGATATAACAGCATGGTCACCTTACAGTTGCTTTCTGCAAGAGTGGCGATGTGGGCTTGTTGGTGAAACATTTGAAAGAAATTTGTGTAGCGCGAGGCGAAAAAACGAACACAGGAAAGCGCTCTGTATTCTCAGTCTATTCTTTCCTGTGTTCGTTTTTTCGCCTCGCGCTACACAAATTTCTTTCAAAAGTTGCTTTCTGGTTCTACTCGTAGTGTATGGCTATAGTGTGTGCTTGTTTGAAACACTTTTTGTTTTTTTTTTCCTTGGCTTTTACGGTGTGTCCTGTGCACGTGGCTATTGTTGATAAATGAGCCCCTGTTCGAAAGAGCAGCACTAGTGGTGGTAAACCGCAGTGATTTGTTCAGAAGACAGTCTCGGTACTATTTGGTAAAAGAGCTTGTCTTTGTCTTATGAGAATGTTTCTTATTCACAACAGATGCATGCTACTGTTATGCTAAATCCTCAATAGTGCTTCGATGTCAAGAAGTTTTTGCCATTCATTCACAGTTGTATTTTGCGTGGCGGGGCACAAGTTTGGAACTTCTGAATGGGTGGTGTGACAGTGGTAACTGCAGCTGAAATTTTCACATGTGATGCCATGCACCAAGGTTTCCGCGGACCAAAGTTGGGACGCTTTTCAAAGCTTGCAACACATGCGAATGAACTACGCAATCAGTCTCCACAGGTAGCTTGGGGAATGGCCATGACATGGCCTGTGTCTTCGCTTTGAAAGTGAAAATACCAAAAACTCTCTTCAAGGTAAGTAGGGCTTTAAGGCGGACCACACGCAGCGTTCTTGCCGGCATTTTCTAGAATCGAGTCTCTTGGCATAGTCACATGAACGCCGCTAGAGAGGGTGGCCAACCTCATGAAAAGCACTGAGGCCAGTGCCAGCCCAGCGTCATGCATTGTGTCCCAGAATGAATGAATTTGACATGTCTAAAATTGATGTGCAGTTTCCACAATGGACCGAGGAATATTCCTGATTATAAGCTTTATGTGTCATTTGGAGTTTTGCAGTGCAAGAAAAGAGTCACAAGTGCTGCTGAAAGGTCTATTCTCCTTTATTCTGCCTGTAGCATCAGCTATTGAGATTAAGAAAAACGACGAACTCATAATATATGGCCTCTGATCTTCAAGTTGTCACACATCTTTGCGGCCACGTATTCGGCCTATACACTGATTTCTGCCAAGCCTACCGACGAGATCTCAAAAACAGGAAATATATATTGTATGTACAGAATATATTTGAAAGGTGTACACAGCACTTAAAAGCAGGCATACAAGACAGGACCCAGTCTGCTCAAAATATCACTCAGCGTCGTCGTCTTCTCTATAGTATTCATCTCTGGCGCCTTGTGGTATCACCCCTAGCGGCAAAGGCACAGTCTTGGCGCTTGGCTGGTCCAAGTGGTATTGCTTCAGACGAGTAACGTGAACAATGTTCAAACACAATCGCAGCTGGTGTTTAAAGGCTTGAGTTTTTATGTGACGTTGGTGACTTGGTGCATGACACTGCACAGATCAGAGTACGGCAAAGTCAACTTCTCGCACAGGCCAACTCGCCGTGACAGCATCCAGAGAAGGACCGTGCCACCAAGGTTAAAGTAGACATCACGATGTCGGGCATTCTAGACGAGTCGTTGCCTTCCCTGTGAATCGCTAAGACGCAAGCGCGCATTTTTACGCGCCTCTAGAGCTCTAGATACATCATAGTCGTATTCTGATGTGTGGGTAATGGCAGAGAAGAGCATGGGTTTTCATCAATAATATCATGAGCTGTTTGCTGTCAAAGCTTCTAGGGAACAAGCTAAGTCAAATATAAGCATTATTTTAGTATTTGAGAGCTGCAGAGTGCACGTCAACGACTCATAAAATCCAAGGCCAATGGCAGCCATTTTGGCAGCAGCAACGACGCCATTACGTAAGCAGAAGTCGCTGCCAGCCATGCACCGACTGGTTTTCTGTTCATTGAACTGCTTCCGGCGTCGATGCTGGCGATGTCTGGGACGTTCTGAGGAGGGCATTTCAGCCGCCATCGCTAGCAGTTTCGATGCCAAGTCACACCCACCGGGGAATGAAATGCCAGAACAATGCTGGCAAAATAGCTGCATGTGGTTTGGCCTTTAGCATTAAAGTTCACAAACAAGATGATGACTTCAGGGCTGAAAAGTAGTCAGTCCAGTGCACGGAGCAAGAAAGACAGGAGGGGAAACTCCGGGTTGGTGCCAGCGCGAGCGTGTGCGCCACGATAATGTCCCTCTGGGAGAGGAGGTTGTAGAACGGGCGCGCAGCGATTCTCGCGGCGATGCCCAGAACTATTTGTCTTCCACCGCGGGAGGAGAGCACCCGAGAGTCGTCTGCTACATCTGCTTCTCACCGACTTTACTATGCTACTGGATACAGCTATGAAAGTTTTTCGCCGGTGCGGTTCGCCAAAACAAAATGAAGCAAGTATAACATCTTAGTGCCAGTATTTTTAATTATATATGTGGGATCAGATGCTCTGCAGACAACGAAAGAAATGAAGTGGTAGAATTTTTTAAAAAATGGACGATCTGCAATCATAGCTAGGCACATGCCTAAAATCACTCATTGTGTATCTTGAGGATATATTGTGTATCTTAAGGATATATATAGTTCTTCAATATAACAGTGTCATACAGAACTACTGCACGGGAAAGAAAGATGGACATTCACGAAGCACGTTTGAGCAGACGGCAATTGATTTGAACATAAGAGCGGAGACTGTCTCGAGCTGTGAATCAATTATGCGTAAAAAAAAGGTTTGACCTTTCAATACTCTGTCTGACTAAGAACAGTAGCAAGAATAGGCGAGGGCTATATGAAGAGGAGATAGACAATGGAAGCGAAGCGACTGCATCTAAGAAAATTATTTTCGCAGCGGAAAGGTCGCCAGGCACAGCACTACGCTAAGTTTAAATTTACAGACATCCCTGACCAGCCAAAGATCTTGTGACTCGCTGAAGCGGCGTCTTAAGTATTTGAGCAGAGGTTTTACTTACTCGTGCCCAGAAATGAAGCCAGAAACTGGCCAGAATATCGCTGAAATTACTGAAAAAAGCAGCAACAAACGAGCGAAGGTAGAGGATACTCGTCACGAGTCAGAAGTCTCCGACAAATATTTTACCAAACTTCCAGGCAAGCTACATCGTGAAAAAAGCGTGGTTCTCAGTTTCACGTGTTTGGTTGTTGCAGCTTGGCATGAACGATTGGTTCTCAGGAAGTTCCAACATAAAACAAGCTTCGGAAGAAAGCAGACACATAGAAAAATGTTTTTTTCTGCTTTTTCGTTTTACTTTTTAAAATTTTTCCAATATGAAAAGCTCCCCTTGTATGTTTTTTTAATACCGCTTTTTCTATGCCATGTTCCCACAAATAATATTTCTACCCTCACATGCAAAGGTGAAAGAGTGAAAGCGAACCTGTTTAGTGCTTGTGGACAGCTGTGCGAAAGTATTGCGGTATGGTCTCTCTCCCAAGGCGATCTGGCTAGTATAGCGAAAACTCGTCGTAATGATTTGCCGTCTCGTTTAGCGAGTGTATCTGAACTGTGCACTAATACACTGAGCAGCGAGAGTAAGCATGCAAGCAGATGACAAGAGCGGGCTCCACGCTTCTCACGTCTGCTGCTCCGGCGCGGCAGTTCGGCTGCGGTTCTGTAGGTGGCGTTTGCCCCCGCTCCAGGGTGTGACACAATCGCGGCGCGGAAAGGAGCAGAGTTTCTCTCCTGTCTACTCTTTCTCCGTGGTCCAGTGTCTAGGTACAATAATTTTAGCTGTGAAATGTGCTCACTTTCTTTTTTTTTTCTTTTGTGTGTTTGACATGCAATTGTGAGGATATGGTGTGTCTATGTCAAAAGTCGTTTTTATGTTGCTAAGTCAACTGTAGCCAAGACTAAAAGTTCCTCTTTGTTTTTCAAAAGAGTGCCATAGTCTTTTCAGTAAGTCAAAATGTTTGGCATTGGTTATGCAATGACTGAAAAAAAAAAATCTCGAAAAATAAAGTAGTGCTGCTAGTCTTCCCTTGCAGCACTAATCTAGCAGGCAATTGTGTTTTCCTGATGCGCAAGATACAACAAAATGTAAAAGAATTAGCAAGCAAGAGCACAAGTAGAAAAATGGTGCTGAAATGCCAGAACCCCATATTCAGAAATGCACTTTGACTTGCCCCCGCTCAAGAAAGCGCTAACGTGTTTCAGAAACTGCCCTCAACTGAAAGAGCACCCTTGCATTGAGCTTCCCTCCATCTAGCCAACTTGAAAACCAAAGACGAAGGGAGAAGTCTTGAATCTGTCTTCAAAGGTGAAGCATAACAGCATTTGAGCAAGACGTGGCCTACTACCGAAGAAGCAGCTTCTTGGGAATGCTACAAGTATTTTTCAGTTTGCATGCAAGACTCTCAATGTCACATCCGGAGATGCGCACTTTTCATCAAGTGTGCTGAGGCTATGGTTGCATGATAAAGGGAATCAAATGGAAGTGTAAGGGTACATGAAATTAGTGCCATGGCTTCCACAATTAACATACAATGATGAATTGCTAGAACGAATCTCAGAGGCCACATTCTACTATGTTTTTTTTTTTTTGGAAAGAGTAAGAGCAAGAGTTGGTGTTCTTGTGATTTGAAAGAACATAGCCAATGCACAACCCTCACGTTATGTATTTTTGGTAGAGCTGTGTGAAAAAGCAAAAATTTAGAATGTATATTGAATCGAATATTTTTCTAATATTTGTCAAAGAATCTGAAGTGAAACTGCAGGGGGAAAAAAGTAGGAAAGAATTCCTAAGCATATTCTTATGAGATATAGCAACATGAAAGTGTTTCTTTTTCCTAGGTTGATGAAGCGCTGGCGGGGTGGCATTTGATAGTTGTTTTATCAGAAATGAGGAAGTGCAGAGGCCGAATATATTAGCACATGATTTGGCCCAACAAAAGTGTTGCGGGCAATACTTTACACTAGAGAAGCAAAGATGCTATTTCCTCAGCCTCTCCTCCTCTACCAACTTCTGTGGAAGCCCAACTGATGTGGCAATTGAGGTTGTGCTTTCTTCGTGTGAGGTGTTAGGAGTTTTTAATCTGGCTCGTAGACATTGGCATACAAGAACATATGAAATTTTGGATGCTAAAAGCCTTCAGCGAGCCAACTTTCGGGCTTCCTGCCTAAATTTCAGGTCCAAAACAACATTAATTGAGCCCGCATCTCTGCCCTGTTTATCTCCACGTTGGAACCAGTGTTTTCTTGAGTCAATACATTTGCAACCTAGTGGAGCTCGAAGGGCATCTTCGCCACAATATGAGAGTGCATAAAGGTGAAGCATTTAAACATCTTAAAAGGCCACTTTTGATCAGACACAGACTGTATTTGCCTAAAAATTTCAACTGTAGTAGAGTCTAAGAGACAGCTTTGATGAGATGAAGCAAAATAAAAATTTGAAGGGTTCACTTTTAATTAGACATCTTTGTGTTTAAAGGGCCAGTAAACAACCCCAAGGTCCGAAAATCTTAATGAAGAGAACTATGCCCACTTTTAATAAGAGAACTTTTGCGAGTACGTACTATAATAAGGAAGTCGGAGGAGTTAGAAGATCTGTTTCAGCCACTTTCAAATATTTGCGGGCTGCTTGCTACTTTTCTTCGCGAAGAAGTAGCCCGTCATCTTGACTGCACCCACTTTGGCAATGCAACACGACGTCCGAGATACGTCATTGGCGTGCAACCAACGACCTAGAGAGGCTTCCCCCACATGAGCACTTGCCATAGTGGCGCATGGGCAGGAAACACGGAGCGAGAAGCACTTTTCCCTTACAGTATATTAGTGAGACGCCTTTTTATTTCGGAGGCTTTTGTTCTGACAATACTGCTTTTCCCAGAGTCTCGGGTTCAATAAAACGGCAGAGGGCAGCACAGAAAAAATGAAAATGTGGACTGCGTGGCTGAAACTGCATCGCTACAGCGCCAAGGTGCTGTTTCGTAGGGCAAAGAACCAATCGACAAGCTCAGTGGTGCGTAACATTGCCCATAGCCAAGCTTTTGTCAGACTACGCATACGAAGAGGATTGGTCAGGCAAGGGAAAATTGTTTTAAATGCGAATGCATTGCTTAGTCAGTGCATGTCAGGCGTCTGTCAGTGTCCACGCGCCGACTGTCACTCCTTCTCCCATAGCAACAGTTGCAGGCACGCGCGCTTCTTCTCGCCCCTAGCAACCGGAGCAGGTGGTGCGGGTGGAGTAGCAGAGAGTGAGTGGAGAGGAGGAGCATGCTCTGGCATGTGAAAACACTCTCATCACAAGAGCCCGGCAGAGCTCTTGCTTGTATGGAGAGAGTGTAGATGAGGGTAGGTGCAGTTCTTCGCTGCTTCTCTTACCAACCGCTCTCTCTCCTCCCTGCACCCCACTCTCCTGGCCACCCGCTCGTACGTATATATTGATACATCATCATCATCATCATCAGCCTGACTACGTCCACTGCAGGACAAAGGCCTCTCCCATGTTCCGCCAGTTAAACAGGTCCTGTGCTTGCTGCTGCCAATTTATACCCGCAAACTTCTTAATCTCATCTGCCCACCTAACCTTCTGTCTCCCCCTAACCCACTTCCCTTCTCTGGGAATCCAGTCAGTTACCCTTAATGACCAGCGGTTATCCTGTCTACGCGCTACATGCCCTGCCCATGTCCATTTCTTCTTCTTGATTTCAGCTATGATATCCTTAACCCCCGTTTGTTCCCTAATCCACTCTGCTCTCTTCTTGTCTCTTAAGGTAACACCTACCATTTTTCTTTCCATTGCTCGCTGCGTCGTCCTCAATTTAAGCTGAACCCTCTTTGTAAGTCTCCAGGTATCTGCTCCGTAGCTAAGTACCGGCAAGATACAGCTGTTATATACCTTCCTCTTGAGGGATAGTGGCAATCTACCTGTCATAATTTGAGAGTGCTTGCCGAATGAGCTCCACCCCATTCTTATTCTTCTAGTTACTTCAATCTCAAGGTTCGGCTCTGCGGTTATTACCTGCCCTAAGTAGACATAGTCTTTTACAACTTCAAGTGCACTATTACCTATCTCTAAGCGCTGCTCCTTGCCGAGGTTGTTGTACATTACTTTCGTTTTCTGCAGATTAATTTTAAGACCCACCTTTCTGCTCTCCTTGTCTAATTCCGTAATCATGAGTTGCAATTCGTCCCCTGAGTTACTCAGCAATGCAATGTCATCGTACCTTAGTAACCTGCGCTTCGCCGATGACATTGCATATATTGATACATAACAGCCGCTAAACGCGGCTGCATGAAAGAGGAGGACGAAGTAAGTTTTTGGTTGATGCTGGACTGGCGTCATCTTGCTCGTCGAGTTCTGTGCGTTGTAGATAGATTATTAAAGAAGTTACTCGTAACATTATTGGTGGAGGTGGACGACCCCCGTACCTCGATGGAGACGGGCAGCAGTCGCAGCATCGGCAACCCTTCGACTGCTAGTACTTCCTCTACGCTGCCCTCATCAGTCCAAGCCGCTACCTATGCCCCACTCCCGCACCTCAGGGATTCCGGCACTTTCTCCGGTGATGGTACAATCGATCTTGACACTTGGCTGAACCGGTACGAGCGCGTCAGTGCTGCTCACCGCTGGGATCCCACGCTCATGCTTACCAACGTGCTTTTCTACCTGAACCGCACTCCCCGAACATGGTTTGAGAGCCACGAAGCCTACATAACAAGCTGGCATCTCTTCGAAGAAAAGATCCGCGACCTGTTTGGCGATTTATCTGGTCGTCAGCTCGCTCCAAAGTAGGCTCTTGCCACACGGGCCCAGTCTTCTACTGAATCATATGTTTCCTACATTCTTGACGTCTTGGCCCTTTGTTCCAAGGCCGACCAAAGCATGTCGGAAGACGAAAAGGTTAACCACGTCTTGAAAGGCATTGCCCATGATGCTTTCAACCTGCTGGTTTTTAGCAACGTCTCGAGCATCGACACCATCCTTAAAGAATGCTGACGTCTTGAACAAGCTAAAACTCGCCACGTAGCCCAAAGCATCGTGCGCCTTCTGAACACAGCGGCTACTTCGTGTGGCGACGCCTTCCACCAGGCCTCTCAACGTGACGACCTCTCATGCATCGTTTGTCGAGAGGTCGAGGCAGCACAACCGGTAGCCACGCCATTCCCGACACCTGCGCCTTCCTCGACCACGATCTCTTTGATACAAGCCATCGTTCATCAAGAGCTATCGAATGTCGGCCTACATCCTGTTCCTGCTGTATACTCTGCTGAGCCTTCTTATCGTCCCCCTTCTGCTCCTCGCATCTATTGCGATCCATCCGAATGGCGTACCTTTGATGACAGGCCCGTATGTTTTAACTGTCGACGGGTTAGTCTATCGCTCATCACTGCTGCAACCGCTGGGCTCCACCGTCACATTATGCACCTCAGTCTCACGCCACTTCTGTCCGCCAGTCGCCCCCATCACTTTCTCTATCAATGCCGACCACGTTTTCCGCTCCTGCAGCACCTCTGAGCAGACCTCGCTACGACCGGTCATCCTCCCCTGCTCGTCGTCAGTCCCGCTCGCCCCCACAATGCCGTGCTGCCTCCCCAACTTATTCGCAGCACCTCCGACCGGAAAACTAGGCCGTGCAGCTTCTGGAGGTGGAGCTGCGTTGACGACCTTCGTAAGAAATCCTCGCTTAGCATTAACGACGAACCGGAACCTTTTGGACGTTACTGTCGACAATGTTTGTGTCAGCGCATTGATAGATACTGGCACGCATGTGTCCATTATGAGTGCTAACCTTTGCCGCCGACTTAAAAAAGTCACACCCGCCCTCAATCGAGCTGTACGAGTCGCCGATAGAGGAACTGCCGCAATTCTTGACATGTGCTCTGCGCAAGTTTCTATTGGGGAGAGAAGCACTGTCGTTCTTTTCGTCATTATCGAACATTGCCTTCATGAACTCATTCTTGGTATGGATTTTTTAGCCACGCACTCTGCCCTCGTAGACTGTTCAGCTGGCTCTCTCCATCTCGATTTACTTCTCTTTTCCGACTCGACCAGCCCACCACAAACCAGCCTCTGCTGCATTGATTTCACGTGTCTCCCGCCTAACTCTGTCACACATGTCGGCTTATCTTCCATGCCGCCAGTATCTGACGATGATTACGTGGTGGCCCCGATTCCTGCCATGATGCTTTCGCATGGGTTGCTGTGCCGCATATGATTCTAACGATTACGAGAAACCGCACCTTCCTTCCACTGGTCAACTTCTCACTCACCACCCAAGTTCTACCACAGGGTATCTCCCTGGCCAAAATTACCGCTCTCCAAGAAGACTATGTCGAGCCCTTCAGAGTGGACGATTGCTGCAGCTCAGTCAGTGGTTCTACTCCATCATGCTCTTGGGGCGCCGACATCGAGCGAATGGTGTCATTGGACCTCACGTCTGAGCAAGTTGCAGCGCTTTGCCACATTCTTGAGGGCTATCATTGCATTTTCGACTTTTCCAGCAACTCTTTAAGGAGGGAAGCTGCACTTGAAGAGACTTTTTTATTTATGGATAGATGTGAACCAAATTTTCAGTTTGTGTATTTTGATGTGCAGATTCCAAAAAATGTAATTACTTTTGTGATAGGGCTAGTAGTTCCCCAAATACTGTGCTATCATTGCATAAGCTGGGTCCTTTGTTTGGAGCAAAATTAGCGTCTAATCAGAAAACCCAAAAATGGTGGTTACAGTATTGAAACAATGTAGGATGTTCAAGGATAGCAAGATGCTATAAATCAATTTACTAGGCGAATTTTAAACAAGAGTTAGACGTCATCAATGTTTAAAGAAAAAAAAAAGCCATTGTCACATACCATACGTATATTGCCCTGAAAATAGGCATATTGCTTACTGCATGCATTTATCTTTCTGGCAAAACAAAAATTATGCTGACAGCTCAAATAGAACAGAAGCTATTTATCCTCCATTGTGACAAATGTGTCAAAATTGCTGTTTTGAGAAAACAAGGAAAAATGTTGCAAAACATTTTTATTGGAAAAATACCTATAAAAGCTTAAGAAAATGCACCAGGGGCATAATCTGGATGCATCCCATCCTTATTCCTCCTCTTGGCCAGCTTCCTCACATTCTCAGATGCTTCTCTTTCCGATCACATCAGCGTCTACCCTCACACGGCCGGAGTCGACAGCGCGCACCCTGTCAGGGAGGCGCGTGTCTACGCTCTTCTCCGTTCCCGGTAGCATCGGCGCGGTCATAGTCCACAGAGCGTACGCTATCCGGGGAACCCGTCTCGCGCACTCCTCTGTTGACGATAACATCAATACTCGTGCGGCCAGCGTCCACGCCACGCACGCACGAGGAATCGTCTACGGCCACGTCGACATTATTAGACGATGTCGGAGCTTGCTCCCGCGATGCAGTAGCAGCACCATTGGGCTTTCTACCCCTGCCTTTCTTCAGTGAACAGCCAAACTGATGCTTCGACCGGAACTTTTTCGCACCGCCGGGCATAGCGAACCGCTCCAAAATATTCTAGCACCCTGACCGCACAAACACGTTAGCGATAAGACACCATCGCAAGAGCGATACCTTTTCAAATGGCGGCTGGCACTGCCGTCAAGTTTTCCTGGCCAATCGAGAAACGCCATTTTTGTCACGTGCGTCAGGCAATCAATGGAGCCATGCGCAGCGCGTGGTTTTGCTTTGCTTTTTTTTTGCTTCCGTGTGGGGCACATGGTTGCTTACTGAAAACAAGAAAAAAGCTGGAAACGCGACCTTTCAAACAAGACCAAAATGGCGCTGGTGGAGCGCGTAGTTCGCGTGCTGCCGGCGGTTGAAGTAAGGCTAGTTTAGACTTGACTTTAAAGGTCTGCTTGCGCGTAGTTGCTCTTTTTATCTCTTATAACTCTGGAAATAAATAGAATTTCGAAGCCAAAATTTGCTGATAGATGCAGAAGGGCCTCGGGAGCACGAAAATAATGAGAGAGAAAATGCGATTTTTTGGCCGATTTTTTACTTTTAAGTGCCGCGTCCCCCCTTAAGCCAAACGACCATAGTTACTCATCGCATCAATACTGGCCATGCGACTCCCATTCACCGACGCTCCTACCGTGTTTCTGCACCGGAGCGTGCAATAATAAAACAGGAAGTCGGGAAAATGCTTGCGAAAAACATTATCGAGCCTTCATGCAGCCACTGAACTTTTCCAGTCCTCCTTGTTAAAAAGGATGGAACATGGCGCTTTTGTGTCGATTACCGTCACCTCAACAAAATTACAAAAAAAAAGACGTTCATCTTTTGCCTCGCATTGACGATGCCCTTGACTGCCTGTACGATGCTACTTATTTTTTAACTATTGACTTTTGGTCAGGCTACTGGCAGATAGCCGTCGACGAGATAGACCGCGAGAAGACCGCATTCATCACTCCTGATGGTCTTTATCAGTTTAAGGTGATGCCCTTTGGTCTCTGCAATGCGCCAGCCACATTTGAAAGAATCATAGACTCATTGCTCCAAGGGTTGAAATGGTCCACCTGCTTGCGTTACCTCGACGATGTTATTGTCTTTTCGCCCATATTCGACTCACATCTCAATCGTTTTATCAGCTATTCTGGACGTTTTCTGTCGAGCCGGACTCCAGCTTAACGCCTCCAAGTGCCACTTCGCTCGTCAAATTTCTGTGCTCGGTCACCTTGTCGATGCCCAAGGCATGCGTCCAGACCCAGAGAAAATTCACGCAGTCACAAACTTTCCCGTTCGGAGGACCACAAAGGATATCTGCAGTTTTGTGGGGTTGTGCTCCTATTTCAGACACTTTGTTAAGGACTTTGCGACCAATGCACGCCCCCTCACAGACCTCTTGAAGAAAGACGCCTCGTTTATTTGGGGCCATGACCAAGCGTCATCGCTTTTTTAACTTACGACCCTGTTTACAACGCCACCAATCTTGGCTCACTTTGATCCATCAGCCCCAACCGAGGTTCACACGGATGCCAGTGGACACGACACAGGAGCTGTGCTATTGCAGCACCAACGGGGACATGACCGTGTTATAGCCTATGCAAGTCGACTGCTTTCTCCAGCCGAGCGCAACTATTCCATTTTGGGAGCACGAGTGCCTCGCCTTTGTATGGGCAGTCGCCAAGTTTCCCCTATACTTGTAGGGGTGCTCATTCCGTGTTGTCACGGATCATAACGCGCTCTGCTGTCTAGCCTCCCTGAAGGACCCCACAGGACGTCTCGCTCGTTGGGCCCTACGCCTTCAAGAATACACGTTCTCTGTAATGCATAAAACAGGGCGATTATATCAGAATGCGGAATGTTTATCCCGCTACCCTGTGGATGAAGCAAACGATACTGACGCTATCGCGGACGTTTTTCCCGTGTCGCAGCTGCTGAACATTGGCGAAGAGCAACGTCGGGATGCTTCTTTACGAGCCATCATTGACAGAACTGAAGTCAATGCCTCGCGACCCGTCCCTACGAATGTTTTTGGTGAAAGACGGCACATTCTATACCGCCGTAACCTTGATTCCTTCGAATTTGACTTACTTCCTGTCATCCCAGCGCCCCTGCGTTCCACTGTCCTGCACCAACTTCATGACACTCCCATGACGGGCCATTTGGGCGTTTCTTGCACATACAATTGGGTACGACGTCGGTTTTTTTTGGCCTGGACTTGCCCGCTCTGTTCGACGCTATGTCGCCGTTTATGAGCCCTGCCAGCGTCGCAAAACGCCGTCTGCCCTCCCAGCTGGCTACCTTGAGCCGATCGACGTTCCCACTGAACCTTTCTTTCGAGTTGGTCTGACCTGTTGGGCCCTTTTCCACTCTCCACAGCCGGAAATAAATGGATTACTGTTGCCACAGACTACGCGACGCGGTACGCAATCACACGAGCAATCCCAACCAGTTGCGCTACCGATGTTGCGGACTTTATGCTGTACGACATAATATTAGAGCACGGTGCTCCCCGCCAACTTCTCACCGACTGTGGCCGCACGTTCTTATCAGCTGCTGTTCACAAAATCTTGAGTTCTTGTTATACCAAGCACAAATTTACTACTTCGTACCATCCCCAGTCAAATGGCCTCACTAAGCGCCTCAACAGGGCCCTAACCGATATGCTTGCCAAATACGTTGTGCCAGACCACCAGGATTGGGACATTCATTTGCCGTATGTGACGTTCGCCTACAATTCGTCCCGTCACAACACTGCCGGCTATTCGCCCTTCTATCTCCTATATGGCCGGGACCCAACTCTACCCTTAGACACTTTGCTACCTGCGGCCAATGAATATGCCGGGGAAGCCATTGCCTGCGCCGACCACGCGCGCCAAGTTGCCCGTAATTGTCTACAGGCTTCACAGGCGCACCAACGAACGACAGCTCTACCATTCTCACTATAGAGACGTGCACTTTTCCCTTGTTCTCTCGTGCTCCTCTGGTCACCCACTCGGCGTGTGGTACTGTCTGAGAAACTGTTGTCGCCCTACACTGGACCATTCCGTATCGTTCGCCAAGTGACAGACGTCACGTACGAGATTGTCTCAACTGATCCAACAAAGTCATCATCAGTACCGAGCGACACCGTTCACGCGGCTTGGCTAAAGCCCTATTACCCCTCTTCGACATCATTTGCGTAGATTTAGCACCGAGACGGTGCTTTTACCGCCGGAGGTTATGATACATAACAGCCGCTAAACACGGCTGCATGAAAAGGAGGACGAAGTGAGTTTTTGGTTGATGCTGGACTAGTGCCATCTTGCTCGTCAAGTTCTGTGCATTGTAAATAGATTATTAAAGTAGTTACTCGTAACAATATAAATGGAGTGAAGCTCACACCCCACTCTCGACCATTTGCTGGCTGATGAATGTATAAATGGTTATGGCACAAATCCTCGTCTCTTAATTAATTCATGCCATTAAATTTACTAGGCCGGGTACTCTCATCGCAAGAAATGCACTCGCATTTTCTCAGGACTCCCTTCGGGGAGGTGGGGGCAATATTTTCTAAATGGAGGGTCTGCCTGGTGCGCAGTGCTGTAATATTCGGCAAATGTGATCACCCTGGTCTACTGTACAAATTGTGAGCATATTTGGGGGTGTTAAAAAAGTCTGAGCCTGTTTACTGGCTTTTTATAAAGTTCGACCGTAGCAAAGTCTGAAAGGCAGCTTTGCTGCAATATGAGAATGTTATGAGGTGAAGCATATTTAAGATATAAAGGGGTTATTTTTAGTTTGACAATGACTGCATATGTCTCAGAGAAGTTTGAATAATAAAAATTCCAATGTGAATCAACTCGAACAGCAAACACTATTAAAAAATATTCAAAATTTCGAATATTCGCACACCCCTGATTTTTCGCTGCATCGCCACAGATTGGCTTACAGATAGCATTTCTTTTCGTATGCTGTACTACACCACATTTTGCATTTCTATGCCCTAAATGGCCAAAAGGCAGCACATCATGGGCTTCATGGTTGACATTATTTATTTAGAAGAAATACTATTGCGTTCCGAATTATGATCGCAAATCTAGTTGTGTTGCATCGTCAGCAAGTTCTCACTTGATGAAAAAAAGGCGCTCAGAGCATCTATGAAAAGCAATGGCTGTCTTGGCGAGTTGGAAGTCACGCATTGTCTCGAGGCTAACTTGACCAAGCCAACAATAGTAAAAATATCTGGGGTTTGATACGATTATGAGGGACATCATAGTGGAGGGTGCTGAAAATTTTGACCATGTGGCGCTCTACGTCCACTAAAATGCAACTGCCGCAGCCATTGACCAAGTCAAGCCATGGCTTCAAGGTAAGGCGTGTTTCTGAATATGGGGGTAAGAAAGGACATAGACCATGGTGCAAAAAACAAATTCATTCTTCCAGCTATCATATACACACTGCACCAATATCTGAATGAAACAAGATACATAAAAAATGACAACAATAAGTGCTCAATGGGACAGCATAAGTACGTACATAAATGATACTGGTGCGCCCATGTTATCTTGAATCACACTCGTGCTTCTCAGCTGTGTGAGGAAGACTTCAAAAACTGCATTTACTTGCCTTTTGCCTCTTTCAAGACCTGCAGTTCCTTTCTTCGTTGTTCAACATCCACCTTCACCCGCATGCCAAGAGCTCCACTCACTAAGCGGCGTGCCACTGAAGCAGATGTCTGCGGACGGGGCTTGTAAGGCATCAATATTCTGCATAAAAAAAGGCAGTATATCACTGGTAAATTGTGTGTGTCAAATTCACTCGAAAACCCTGCTTTCACAAGGGGTACTTCTGGCTTGCCCTAAAGGGTATTTTGTAATGACATCTTTTGCTAAGGAAACAAAATAGCAAGAGCTCATGAGCCAGAGCGCACTTTCTGTGCTATGTTTGCCAAAAAAAATTCCATGAGAATAATATGTCGGGTTTTACGTCCCAAAACTATGATATGATTATGAGAAACACCGTAGTGGAAGGCTCCGGAAATTTTGACCATCTGGTTTTCTTCAACGAGCACATGGGCCTCTACTACCATATCGCGTCTATCAAAATGCGACTGCAAAGAAAATTTCACTATACATGACCAGCACTGATTCTCCCGCAGAAGATGCTACAGCTACATGCATCTAAATATACTTTACACAATTGCACTGATACATAGTTAATCCTTTGCAACTCGATGCTTTGTGCCAAGAAATTATTAATAGATAGCCATGTTCATACTATACATATAGACCATTAGTAGGAATCGTAAGCTTGAATGCAAGTAACGAAATAAGCTTGTTTAGTCTTGGTTGTATTAAGCATTAAGTACGTGTAACTTGGGGCATAAACGTTGGCAGGCCCACAACTTGTACAACTAATGTTGTGACCGTTATGGCATGACCAATGTGCAAAGCAGTTTCGGTTATCACTTTCCACTCGCAGAGCTTTCAGTCCCCCCCCCCCCCCCCCGACACTTCGTCTTTATGAACGTTTTGAAAGCCATGCAGTAGCGGGTCTGCACAGTTAGTTTGCCAGTGTTTACTGTCTTGTGTGCTCATGGCTAGTAACCATGATGCAAAAGGGACTTCGCTGTGCAGCGACTCGTAAAAGTGCGACAAAAGGCTCATACTGTACGACTAGCATCTGAAAACGTACTGCGACAAGCAGCTGCAGAATAACACTTAACTTGAAGTTAGAGTTGAAAGCTGGAATTTTGAAGCTGGACAATCATTGGCGATACCAGAGTTGCAAAAGCTTCAAGGCAAATATTTGGTGCAGAGTACAGTGTCTGCTAGCATGCACATATTTGGTTCCTGGAGATGCCAGCATGACATAGTTGGATCCCTTTGTGGTTCATTTATTGGTTTTTACTAAACTTAAAACTTTTTTTTTTAAACTTGGAACATTGCTGTACGATTTCACAGCAATGTTTTAAGTTGATTCCAAAGGACAAAACGGGCATTTGTAGAAATCAAACTGGCCTCCGTAGACACGCGTTAATGAGTGTGCATGTCACATCTCCCCTCTAGCTGAGCCATAAACTACCAAGCAAAACACTCATCATCGTCACCAGCCTGACTACGCCCAATCCAGGGCAAAGGCCTCTCCCATGTACCGCATATCAACCCAGTCTTGTGCTTTCTGCTGCCATGTAATACCTGCAAACTTCTTAACCTTATGTGCCCACCTAATTTTCTGTCTCCCTCTCATGCGTTTACTTCCTTTTGCAATTTAGACGGTTACCCTCAATAACCAGAGGTTATCCTGCTGACGCACTGCCTGTTTCGCCCATGACCATTTCTTCTTGATTTCAGCTATGATATCCTTTTTTCCCCGACCAACTCTGCTCTCTTCCTGTCTCTTACGGTTACATTTATCATTTTCTTTTCGATTGCTCGCTCCGTCTCCTCAATTTATGTTAAACCCGTTTGGGAAGCTGCCAGGTTTCTGCTCCATAGGTAAGTACCAGTAAGATGCAGCTGTTATATACCTTCCTCTTGAGGGATAGTGGTAGACTACCATTCATGATTTGAGAATGCTGGGCAAATGTGCTCTATACCATGCTTATTCTTCTAGTTATTTCACTCTCATGGTCCAGCTCCGTGGTTACTACCTGTCCTAAGTAAGCATATTCCTTTACAACTTCAAGTGCATTATTGCCAATCTCGAAGCGCTGTTCTCTTCCAAGGTTGTTGTACATTACTTTCATTTTCTGCAGATTAACTTTAAGACCTACCTTTCTGCTCTTGTCTAATTCAGTAATCATGAGTTGCAATTCATCCCCTGAGTTACTCAGCTATGCAATGCCATCAACAAAATGCAAGTTACTAAGGTACTCTCCATTAATTCTAATCCCTAACTCCCCCCATTCTAGATCTCTGAAAACCTCCTGCAAGCTCGCGGTCAATAGCATTGGGGAGAATGTATCCCCTTGTTTTACAACCTTCTTGATTGGTATTCTGTCACTTTTATGGAGCACTATGGTGGCGATTGATCATCTGTAGATTTCTTCCAAGATGTCTATATGTGATTTATCGATGCCCCGATTTCTCGGTGTCTGCATGATTGCTGATATTTCTACTGAATCAAATGCCTTTTCATAATCTGTGAAGGCTACGTATAGTAGTTGGCTGTATCCTGAGCATTTCTCTATTACCTGATTGATAGTACCTGATTACCTCTCTATTATATTTGATATACCAAAGGTCGTAGCCAGTGGCCGATTTGAGCGTGAGCTTCCAGTTACCAAGGCTGTCAAATACCTACATTTTTAATTGCACTGAAAAGTAACCTGCACATTAAAAAAAAAAAGTAACCTGCACATTTAAACAAACAAAGAAAAAGTACTCAAGGTCATGATGGGCATGTGATGACATATTTTTCCCCCAGGCCATCCTTCCCTGCTCAGCTTCCAGTGCACTTCTCGGGGCAAGAGAAGAAAACAATTGCAGTATACGAGAAATTTTCGTGGCTCCGCTCGTACTTCACAAGTTCTAAAAATTTTTGCAATGGTGGATTTGCGAGAAAATAAATTCCTTCAATGAAGCCATTAGATGGTTACTTGGAACTTTTGTAAGGTCACTTTAAAAGATCTTCATCCTTTTTAGGAGAAAACTCATACTGAATCAGCAGTTCCAAACATATTAGCTAGCTGCCATAATTAAGCTTTAAAGGCCTGACCACGGTGTTAGAAGTATAGGTGGAACGATGGAGCGCCACCGCCACGCGCTCGCTGCACTCAGCTGTGGTTCCTCTGCTGCAGTGCGCCACGAGACGCACGAGCAGTCACGTGGCTCACAGCCATGCGAGTGGCAAGCGGGCGCCGTTCAGACCTTGGTGTTGTTCAGACAAAGCAGTTGTCGCCACCTTGCGCTCTTCTTTTCGTTGTTTTTTGTGTGTGCACGATGAGAGCCCATGCTGTTCATGCGAGCAAGTCGTAAAATGGGAAAGAAGTGTTTTGTGCCCCAGTGCAAATCTGGCTGTAACACCATGCACGGAAAAAGTCGATTTCACAGTGCGAATTAACAGCATTTTTGATGCCATGACTCGCAGACACCATAAGAAAGGTTCAAGATTAGGCGGAAGAAATTTTGAAGTGCTTGAGTCCTTTTTACAATGGCTCAATAATTGGGGGGAAGAAGTGAAGGCAGGATAAATTTATCCTCATAATTTTTTTTTTTCACGAACTACTGCTGAGGGCTTGCGAGCGACTATTCTGTTGACAATTCAGCTGTCAAACTACTTGTTAAAGAAATGCAGCTTCAAATATGTGTTAACTGCAAAATTTAACGAAGATGTTTTGGAAAAGTTTTTTGGTGTTACGCCAAGCTGGAGGCCAAAATGAACATCCCTGCTTGCAGACGTTCTTGCAATTATACAGCATGCTATCTATTTACAGTCTCGTAAAGCCACCCAAGTACGGGAATTGCCAGTTACTTCCTAATGGTGGTGGTAGTGGTTAGAAGATGAGAAAAGGCACCTAATTTCTGCAACCCTGTCGGGAGCACGGCGCAGTGCCTGAGGGGAAGGGAAAAGGGAGAAAAGTGGAAAGAAGAGGAAAGATTAATTGAGCAGTGGAACGGTCATCATCAACAGAAACAGCAGTCCAGAAGCAAGGGTAGGGGTGGCGAGGGCCCCATCCTCAGCAGTAGGCCACGATTCCCGTCTCGTCCAGGAACTCCACCAGGCTCCGGAGTGCTGGTAGATGCGGACGAGATGGGAACAGTAGGTGCTCTAGGGTGGTGGCAGGAAGGCCATGTCTCCGGTAGGCTGCGGTGACCCTCGAGCGTTCCTGGGCCAAGGCAGGGCAGGCACAGAGGAGGTGCTCGAGGGTCTCGGGGTCGCCGCAGCGGCTGCAGGCTGGGGAGGCGCTGCATCCCTTGAGGTAGCGGCGGGCCGCAGTCCACACGCATCCGGTCCGCAGCCGCAGCAGGTTGGCTCGTTCTCTCCTGGTTAGGCCTGCCTCAGGAAGACGCCTGGGTCCCTGCCCATTGGCCACCCTCTGGACTGGGTGGACTGAGGCGAGGAGCTTCTTGATACGGACCTGCGAGTAGTCTCTCACAGCCACGGCTTGGGTGATGGGGGTTCCCAGCTGATGTGCTGCCTTGGCCAGCGTGTCCGCCTCCTCGTTGCCAGCTATGCCCACGTGAGAGGGCAGCCAGTGGAAGGAGACGGACGTCCCGGCTGCTGCTAGGGCCTGGTACTTGGTTGCCAGGAGACTCCCCGTGAGCCCGGCACGGCGATGGTTGGCCAGTGTCTGCAGGGCTGCCTTGCTGTCACACAGGACTGCGACCGGTTGAGCGGGAACGTCCTCGGCCAGCAGGTCCGCCACCAGGTGTAGTCCTGCCAGCTCCGCAGCCGTCGAGCTCGCCGGGGAGGGCAGTCGGCACTGCCTGCTGATGGCCCGAGATGGGATGATGCAGGCGGCCGCCGCTGAACCGTCTGGCATGACGGATCCGTCAGTGAAGACCTGGAGCCGCCCTGCCAGTTGCTGCTGGAGCATGGAGACGGCGGCCTGTTGCAGTGCTGCAGCAGGTGTTCGGCGCTTGGTTACCCCGTCCAGGTGTAGGTAGACCTCAGGCGGCGGGTGTTGGGGTGGTGGAGGGGCCACCGGGACTGGCGGGTCCGGGACCATCTGGTGGTAGAGTGCACAGAGACCACCCATCCGTGACCTCGGCTGGCTGCGAAGTCGCTCTAGGAGGGTTCTGCCGTCGGCAGCACGGTGTAGGCGGTCTACGTGCCCCAGAGCACGCTGGAGCATGTGCAGAGACAGGGGCCACTCTCCAGCCTCAGCCAGGGTCGCTGCCACGGGGGAGTACCTGGGGAGCCCCAGGATGGCCCTCACTGCTCTCCTGTGATATCCCTCCAGGTCCAGTCTCCTGGCAGGCGTCAGGTCCACCAGTGGAAAGGCGTACAGCAGGACTGAGGACGCTGAAGCCTGGTTGAGTCGAAGTGCCAGCTTGGTTGAGCAGCCGTGTCCACGCTGCTGCAGCTTGCTGATGGCTCCCTGGACTCGCCGTACTTGTGTGCAGGCGACCTTGGCAGCTGGGACCCAGGTGAGACGGTGGTCGATGGTGAGCCCCAGGTACTTCACTGTCAGCTTCCAAGGCAGGTAGCCGTTGCCCACTCTCAGCTGCTTCACGTAGCGTCGTGCTGCGGCCAGCGGGTGGATCAGCAGGGCCTTGGTCTTGGTTGCGGAGACCTTGAGTCCTATGCCACTCAGGTAGGCGTACACCGCATCCAGGGCGGCCTGCAGTGACGTCCTGATGGCTGGAATGGACCGCCTCGGTCCCCGGGCCCAGAGTGCCACGTCGTCGGCGTAGACAGAGCAGTGGGCCGCGAACCTGGTGCCTGTCGGAAGAGAAGCGGGGAGTCCTGCCATCGCCAGGTTGAACAGGAAGGGGCTCAGCACGGAGCCCTGTGGTACACCAGCGGTGATGTCTCTGGGTTTGCTGGTCTCCTTGCCAACTCGAACCCGGAAGGTCCTGCCGGTCAGGAAGGCAGTCACGAAGCTGCGGAGGCACCCGTGAACGCCAAGTCGGTCCAGAGACGTCTCGACGACCTCGTGTGGGAGACTGTCAAAGGCACTCTCCACGTCCAGCAGGAGCAGCATGGCCACGTCACCACAGCTCTTGGCATCTTCAAGGGTGGCGACGACGTCGGAAATGGAATCAGCTGTGCACCGGTGGCGCCTGAAGCCAGTCAGTTGTTCCGGGAAGAACTCGAGTTGGCCAGCAATCCACTCAAGTCGCTCCAAGGCCACCTTCTCCAGCACCTTGCAGGGTGCCGAGGTGAGAGAGACTGGCCTGTACGAGGAGAGGGCCATGGCTTTCTTCCGGGGCTTCAGGATCGGGGCGACGACCGCAGTGCGCCATGACTCCGGTAGGACCCCACTGCTCCAGACGTCGTTGTAGTACTCGAGCAGGTGCTGGCGGCCAGATCCGTCCAGGTTACGGAGCATCTGGAAGGTGACACCATCAGCTCCCGGGGCACTTCGTCTTTTCGATCCTGCAAGGGCAGCCTCCAACTCGTGTTTCCTGATGGGTTCGCAGCACAACTCTTGTACTTCTGCAGCTGTCCACCCAGGATGGTGGCAAGTGTCAGGATACTGCAGCGCAGCAAGGGGAGGTGCAGCAGGCAGCTGGGCAATGTCCCTCGCAGAAAACTGGTCGGCCAGCTGTTCTGCCAGGTCCGCTGCCTGGATGGAAAGGTGGACGGCCAGGGACATCACTTGGTTGAACGGCCGTGGCACCATCAGCAGGCACTTCAGCAAGCGCCAGGCCTTGGTGCCATCCCGTGATCGGTCGATGGAGGCGCAGATGCCCCCCCAGCCCTGCTTCCTGCGCGCTCGGGCGTGGCGTCTGCAGGCGGCGTCGACTTTCCGGAACACTGTCCAGAGCTCTGGTTGTCCCTTCTTCAGAGCCTGCCGTTCTGCCCGCCTCCGTGCTGCTCTCAAGGCTAGGTGCCAGATGTCTGGAACAGGCTGCCCTTGCTGCGCCTTAACAGCGACGGTTGCAGCCCGGGCACTGTCAGCCACCAGCTGCATGAGGTCCTTGTCACCGGTGGCCTGTCTGAGCAGCTGCCGGTATACCCGCCAGTCTACCACACGGTACTCTCGATCCCTGGGGGCCTTGCCTCGGTAACGGGTGAGAAGGATGGGCAGGTGGTCCGAACCCCAGGTGTCCGGGAACGGTGTCCAGGCGTACCGGCAACCCTCCGTAGCCACGCTGAGGTCTATGGCTGTGGTGGTGCTGTTGGCTCCGCGACGCAGGTAGGTGACGGCCCCTGTGTTCAGGATCACCAGGCCCAGCTGCAAGAGGACATCTCGCACCTCTCGCCCTCGTACATCGGTCCTGCGGCCGCCCCAAGCTGGATGGTGAGCGTTGACGTCTCCACGCAGCAGGAAGTTTTTCCCCAGTTGGTGCGCAAGCTGCCGAAGACACCCGGGGTCCCATGGTTCCTTGGGTCTGATGTAGACGCTGGCCACCGCGGTGTCAACACCGTCGAGGCGGACCCGGACGGCGCAGCACTCGAAGGGCCCTCCGGCCAGGTCGGCCACGAATATCTCCGCCTGCAGCAGGTCCCGCTTGACGTAGATGGCACAGCGGGAAGGTCCTTGTGGGTGGTTGTCGTCCAGGCAAGGGGCAGCACTGCAGTCGGTCAGGGTGCAGCTGGTCCGGCTGCTGTAGCCGACGTAGCCTGGAAGTCGGAGCTGCTCTGCCTGGGCGTAGACCTCCTGGAGTGCAAGGACGTCATAGTCGTTGTGGAGGAGGTGTTGTGCGAGGTCGTCTCTCCGTGGTCCCAGCCAGTGGGCATTCCACTGGAGGACGCTCGGGCGTCGGGGCTGACGTTGCCTGGTGGGAGGACTAGCCATGCTGGTTGTTCTGTTGCCAAGCCCCTGCCTGCAGGCAGATGGCACGAAGCGGGTGCTCTTGTGGAAGCAAGGCAGCGACTGCCTGCAAGGAGAGCAGAAGGGGGCCCAGAAGTTGTTCCACTAGAAGAGTCGGGGCAGAGGTCTCAGCAGTCTGGGCCCTGGGAGTGGCGGTTGCGGGTGTACAGACTTGAGCAGGAGGTCGGACAACAGGAGCGGCCGGGGCTGCAGGCTCAGCTGGAGTGTTGGTTGCAACTGCAGGGGTTGACCGGTGGAGGTTGCGTGGTGCTGGGGTTGGTCTGGCTGATGCCGCGTGGCCCTTCACTGCACTGGCATAGGACCGAACCTCCCTCGTCTCTTCCCTTACAACTGCCGCGACTGCTCGTCTGGAGAGGGCTGTGGTCGAAGAGGCCATGATGGTAGCCACTCGTCTCTGCTCCTGCCAGCGAGGACAGTCTGGTGTGTCAGCACGATGAGGGCTCCCGCAGTTCACACAACGAAGATGCTGACAGTCCGACTCTCCTGGGTGAGACCGGCCGCAACGGATGCAGCTGTCTGGCCAGTTGCAGGTCTCCCTCACGTGGCCGTACCGGCCACACTGCCTACACTAGAGTGGTCGTGGTCTGGCTGGTCGGACTGGGAAGCGTACTCTGAACAGTGTCACGTGGTCTGGGGGAACTGGGCCCTCGAAGCGCAGCGTGACGGTTCGGCCTTCTCTAGATGCCGAAAGGACCCGTACAGCCGACTGGAGTCCGGACAGCAAGTTCTCGTCAGCAGCGTCACCGTCCACACCGTGGATGAATCCCATACTGGTTCGGCGGTCTGCAGGCTGCCTGGCGGTCACTGGTATGCCCTTGAGCTCTGTGAGGGCCAAGAGCTTAACAAGGCATTCCTGGGAAACACGACCTTCCCCTTCGGCTGCCGAAATGGCTCTCTTCCTAATGAAGAGTGACGACTCCTTAGCTTGCGTGATTTAACATCAGCTGTCAAGGAGGATCTGGCCAGCCAGTCACGTTTGGATGAGCTTAAGAACAGGCTTGATGGATTGGTGCAGGATGAGATTTAGTATCAGACAGCTTTACAGACTACATGATTTATTATGTATGTAGGTTTATTTGCCGAAAACTCCTAAAAATGCAAATTGTTCTAAGTGCAAGATTGGACTGACTGGGACATCTGATATGTCAAGAGCTGCATCAGCTCTTGCAGTTTTGAAGACAAGAGGAGGACTTATGCACCCTAATGCCGCGCTATTTGATCTTTTTAAAGAAGCTGAGCAAAAATTTCAGAAGCACGCCGGAGATAAGTAAGTGTATGATCTGACTACTGACTTTGTGTTAGATAACTGCAACCTCTCATTTCCATGTAAGGAACATAAAGTAGGCATGATGGCACAAGTTCTCCACTATTATAAGAGTGAGTATGTACCAATATTGCAAACAAATGAAAAAAGAATGAGGCAAAAAAAGTCCGAAAAGTTGCCCGAGCTTTCGAAACTAGTGCAGTAACATGCTACCTCGAAGTCAAAATGCATAGCTTTCTTTTTTCACATATGTCTTCAATACTGCTTTCCTTTGAGTAAAGTGCTGTCCGATTCTGTTTGTGGCCGTTTAGATATGAATGCATCTCTACATCGCTGTAAAATGTGCCGTTTTTTAGTTAAGTCAGTAGCGCCTTTAATCTCTATAGACCTACATGTTCCGTTCTCCTCACCCCGAGCGAGAACCACCCTTGTTATCAATGAAAATATCTGTGGTTTTATGCGCTGAAACCATGATATGAATATGAGGCACACCGTATGAAAGGCTCCAGAAATTACGACTATGTAGTGTTCTGTAACGTGCACTCCCAATCGCAGAATGGTGTTTCGTCTGTATCGTCTTTCGTTTTTCACGGTTTTTTTTTTACTTTAAATGTGTACCAAGAAGCTCAAGTTAACATGCTTCTCATCACACAGCACTTGGGCCTTGTTCATCACAATGCAGCTGCCGCGACAAAAATCGAAATTACATTTTTCTACTGCAAGATTTCGACGAAGAAGTTATTTTTCTCCAACTACTACGTAAACTACTACGTAAACATTCCTTCAACCAAGAACCTACTTTTGTCATAATTACACGGGACTTCACCGTCACATGTTTGAATTCACAATCTGATGTTTGTGCATGCAAAAACATATGCTCCTATTGCGAATATTCAGTGTGGTGAATTAAACATTTTACATGGTTATCTACATTGTATCGTCAAAACGTAGCAATTGTTTGCCAATTTTATCAATTTATTTACTTTTGCACTCGTTATCAAACAAAGGCAGAAGTCCCCCCCCCCCCCCCCCCGAGTTGTTTTCGCGGCCCTGAAGCGACCTGCGCCTGAGCCACGGTCATTGTGGCGCCATCTCGGGCCCTCTCCACAAAACGGGGACAGAAGTTCTTTGCTTCCGGAGGCGCTGTCGGTCCACCTAAACTACTTCTAACACCGTGCGCCTGACCACACATATCAGTTGCACCGCGTCTGCGTTTGGCTTTTTTGTCGCTTTTTGACAAGGTGTCATGCCCTCTCCCTATAGAGAGAGGACACGTGGCTACGCGCTTACTCTCTCCATAGAGAGAGGGCGCAATGCCGAATCAAAAAGCAAGTAAAAAGCCACACGCTGACGTGCTGCAACAGATATGTATGGTCAGGCCTTAAGCAATGCTGGCATTTGAAGGCAGTCTGGTGACAGTAACATGGTGTGAATACACAGTGTGAAATACCACAATTCTCACAATCTGTTGTGCGTCCATCCCACAAAGCATGGGGCGAACGCACAACATTCACAGATTGCACAGCTGAGCAACGCAGGAATACCACTGCATGTTCACAGTTGCATACAACTTATTACAACATGAACAGTGTTGAGAGTCTCTTTCACGAGATATTTACAAAATTCCATGTGCAGCACATTTTGCTGTAGAGTGACGCACAATACTTAAAGGCAATCTGAAATACTTCTTCAACTTACTGACAACATGTTGCCTATCTGTAGGTGAGGGTCACATGAACATGATGAACAAATGGTGGGTGCACTAAATGCATCCAGGAACTTAATATATTATGTATATGTCCGTAAGGTCATGCATACTCTCTCCCTTGCAATGGTGTCAGCAGCTTCGCGGCAAGGGGGATGCAGCAGGCTTAACAGGTATTGGCTGATCTTTTTATCACAAGAACACGCTCAGTAATAGTTTTTTTTAGCTATATAAACAAGTCAAAAGCATATATGTCTGCATAGTGAAAAGCTTCAAAAAGTCATTTCTTCTTTGCTCTTCCAATATATTCCAATAATGATCAATTACTGTATGCCAAGTGTTTCTTTTCTGCTAGCACTAAGCCCACTAGTAACGCTTACTGTTACTAGTAACATAACTACACGATAGCTCTTTTTGTGAGCGTATAATTTGCTTTTGTGTTGGATATACACACCATGAACTACTAAGTTCTCGTTGCTGTCATATGAAAGTGCACATTCCGACCAAAAGAGCAATTCTGTCCTTCAGTTGTCATTAGTCATTGGAAAAACCATGCCACCATAAGGTCAAAGAAAGCCTTGCACTCCAGGAGGGATGCTTGATCAATGCCAGTTACCCATTAGGTGCGATTTTAGGCTCCTGTGAATGGCTACTTAAGGGGGCCCTGCAACATTTGTTGAGCATGGTCAGAAAATACTGCCGGTCGGTAGTAGAGACTCCCGACAACACGTGAGCCAAATATTATAGCACAGCAGGCGGCCTGGATTTCACAATAAATGATCAAAATCAGCTGAAAATTGCTTTCTCTTTTTTTAATAAATCGCACAATATGCCCAAACATCACACGTAGTAAGCCCATCTATCAGCCATTGGCTAATTTAAACATGGCGCGCTCGCTCTTTACAGAAGTCAGCACGGGAGGCCGCTACTTGTCCACGCGTGCAAGTGCGATCACACTGAAAAAGAAGCCGTGCAGCCAAAGAAAAAAAAATGTGCTCAAGGTCACGAGGCGCGTGTGACGTCTTTCTGTGGCCCTGCCATCCCTCCCTGCTTCCAGTGCTTTTGTTGGGACGAGAGAAGAGAGAATGAAATTGCAGCATGCGGCAAACCTTGGTAACTCCACTTGCATTTGATGGATTCTTAAAATTTTTGCAGCGTTGAATTCGTGAGGCAATAAGCTCTTCCAGTGAATTCATTCCATGATTACTTGAAAAAGTGTTTTAGGGCCCCTTTAAGAGCATGAGAGGTAATGGTAAGCGTAGCCAGAATTTGACGGAAAGAAAACCTTTGCATGTAATGCCTTACATGCATCACATGTCACACAATGGGAAAAAATTTGCCAACCATTACGGGGTTTGAATGGTTTTTATGGCTCCGTGCAAGCTGGCAAAAGTTTGTGCAATGATGGACAAAAGTAGGCACATGCCCTGTGGTATGTGACACGTTGTTCCCTTGATTAAGTGCGTAACAGGTGCAGTTTACAATGTACCCCTGTCCTGTAGCTGCTGCTCCATAGGACAGACAGGAGTCGTGAGATGCTGCTTTAATGAGAGGCCACGCAAGCACAGGCTGGCCATTTCTTCCTACATTGGTGGCTACCTGGATTGGCACGGTAGGTGATGCAGATGTACACTAAACCTAAGAGAGACACTAATCCTGTACAAGTCTAACAAAAAAATGGAAAAGGAAATAAGAGGCCTTCTTGATTACTAGAAGTGACAAATGTGTAAGCATGACCTCGCTGACTTAGCTTCCTATGGAGCTGCAATTCTTAATGGTTTTATGTAATAAAACCTAGTCGTTGATGCCCCCGCTAGATGGCACCGCTACATGGCAATTGATGCCCTTGCTAGATGGCACCAATTGGTTCATTATGACACCATAAATGACACCAGCATCTACAGGTTTTCTCGTTCACTTTAATCCAAGTGCCAGCCTAAATAATCTGCACGCCATTCAGATAATCTGAGCGCCGAGCTATTTAATCAATGTGACAAAAATTTAATCCAAGCACCAACATATTTAATCCAAGCGCCAGCTCAATGAGACTGCGTGCCAGTGAGTTTAATCCAGGTGCCACTGTGTTTAATCCAATTGCCAATGACTTTAATTTAGGTGCCAGTGAGTTTAATCCATGCACTAGAAACACATAGTTAGCCACTTTATATAGTATAAATGTCAAAATAACGTAAACATGACAGCACAGGAAGTACTTTTCCCTCGCCTATACATGCTAGTGCTTATGAAATGAAGTGCGCAGTGCTACTTCCCCTTAACGTTTTGGTGTCATAGCTTCAAAATAAAAACAAACAGTGAGTAGTAATTGCATTTATGGGTACTAAATGTATTTGCTCATAGAGTCCATGTTTGTATATACTACACCGCTACTGCATTATTCCAGCTAACAATGTACACGATCCCATATGCACGTGTCGTCTGCTCAGCAGACGGCATTTGGCTACTTATTCGCTGAGGCTTCGGCAGTCGTCTGCTCAGCCAAGTTAGAATAGTGACCGACGGATGATATTAATTTGGTCTTGAAATCAGAAATAACCACTTAAAAATACTAAACTTGCATTTAGTCGGGTTCATGTGAAAATAAGTTGTTATAAAAGCATCAAAGAAGATACTCCAGTTTTTATGTAACAGACGATGCTTAGTGTAGCTGAAGCGTGTTTGCTTGAAGCACGTGTGTTTTCATACGGGCACATTAGCAGACAAGAAGAGAGCTTTGCTTGAAGTCATGGCTGGACGGAAACAAGAACCACACTTTAGGAACCCCGACGAACCTCGTCGAAAGAACAGCAGAATATCGGTGGTCGACAGGGCTATGATTGTGGACGTCTACAGGTGTGGCGGCGACCTAAGGCAGCTGGCCGACACTCTAGGCATCAATATTAAAACAGCGAGATCGATTGCCGCTACCGACAGAGAAATATCAAAGCATGGTGGGGGTTTAAAAAGAAAGTTTGGAGATGACGTCGTGAGTACTTTGAGACGAATTGTCGACGAAAACTGTACATTTACATTAGAGCAAATAAAGGAGGCCCTGGAAGAAGAAATGCCAGGAGTAACAATAAGTGCAAGCACAGTCGATCGCTTGCTGGATGCCCACTGCTACTCGATGAAGCTAGTGATGCAGAGGCCTACAGATCGCAACCGTGACGATACCAAGCACAGCAGCATGCTGTACGCCCAATGGCTGCAGTCTGATGGACCCCGTGTTTGCCGCTTCTATTTGGATGAGACTAACTTCAATATGTGGTGTTCCAGGAACTTCGGGTGGGCAGCTAAAGAACAACCAGCTGAGCGCATGACCACAACGACAAAGGGGGCGAACTTAAACATTACAGCATGCTTGTCCGCAAACGGAGTTATTCACTGGACTGTGGTGGACAAAGTTCATTGGGTTGCTTTTAATGAATTCTTCAGCGATGTTTCCGCCTGCATAGAACGTGATGAGCCAAATGCCGAAGCTGTATTCCTTTTTGATAACGCGCCTGCTCACGCTCGAGCAGAACAGGCGGCTTTTGCTAACTCCCTGCCCTCTGTTAAGCGCCTGCCAGCGTACAGTCCCTTTTTTAACCCTATAGAAGAATCCTTCTCGAAATTCAAGGCCCACGTGAAGGCCTACCTGAGCGAACGTCGTAATTTAGTTTTAGTGACACTGCAAGACATGACGAAAAATAACACAGGCATTCTTTGCTGCTGGATGTGGCTCGCCACTCCATGCAACAGATACAGCGCGTGGACTACGCGGCCTTTGATCGTGCCTGCCGCTTTGCCTGAAGATGACTTGTGAACGTCCGGTCTCTGAGCCCTATGAGACAGTTCTGTTTTGGTGTGTGCGTGAGTGTGTGTGGTGTGTGTGTGTGTGTGTGTGTGTGTGTGTGTATGCGCGTGCGTGCATGTCACTACGCATGGAACAGGGCCATTCGGCACGCTGACAAAGAACTCTCGGCGAAATTCAAGGTTTGTGATGTCCATTTTCACGCGCAAGATATCTGCAAGAACTACATTCATGTCATTATCGGAACTGTTGTCAAAACGCGATGTGGAAAATAGAGCCTCATTGATGGTGCGGTTCCGAAGATTTTTCCCAACCTGCCTGCTTACTCATCTCTGTTGATAAAAGCCTTTATGCAGGCAAGTGGACAGCTCTAGCCCAAAAGCAGGCTCGAGAAGAAGCCTGGCTGGGTTCCTTCTGCAGATTCAGTTGCTAGAGCACGCACCTAGTAATGAATCCCAGCATAACTACAATCACCACGTCGCAAGAGATGCGGTTTTATACACCTTGCTGGGTATGTCGTGGAAAAACCAGAGAAATTCTCCACCTGTGCTGACTGTCTTGGCACGCTCACGGGAACCTGCAATGTTTTACCAGTGGCCATCCTAACCGAAATGCTATCATATGTACCTGGCGCCCTGCAGCAACCTTCAAGTGCCCTGACGTGTCTACTTTTAGAGATTGAGGACGTAATTGTAGAAAAGACGCCATCAAAGGAGGTGTTCGAAGACCTGCTTTGAAAAATTGTAAAAGAACTCAGCAAAAATAATCTTGTGCGTGTTGGATGTCAGGTGCACTTTGAGGAGTTCTCCACCTGGATCATGAAATTTTACTTGGTGACACGTATGCATTCTTATGCGTGGTTCCTGCAACGAGAACGTGCCTTGAATGTGCAAGTAAAGCCGGCCCGCAAGCGAGCAAAGCTCATATAGACCTCAACGTTGCCCTCGTGAATGTGGTGCTCGGGTGAACCAGAACAATGTTACTTTCATTTTTTTCATCTCAAAATTAAGTGCTAAGAGAGTGTATATGTCATATGAGGTGTCTTAGATTTAATGACGTCACTTTACATTATCTACACCAATTGGCATGCTGGTTGTTACTTAACGGCTGTTTCAGTGATTAAAATTATTTGGACAAAAAGGATTAACAGGCTTTTCCTATGCAGCAGAGTTAACTTGAGTCGCAGCAAAGTGTAGCTAGATTTCAAGACCGTGACTGCTTAGATACCGTGGCGTGTTGTTCAACTCTGCAACAGCCAGCTACTTTCGTTACTACAAAGCGATGCATGCTGAACATAGCGCAGCACGGTACCTATTGGCGCGCCTGGGCACTCAGGTAGTCGCCAGCTAGTAAAAGCATGCAGTAGGCTTAAAGAGGCGCTACGCAACACGCGAGAGTTCTTATTCGCAATGTTATACTGGTGCATTTTTCAGTGGTCGCCACATCACCTTCCTTGCCAGTGGTTACCAGAAAAGGCACCACCGCGATCGTGCAAAAGTGGGAATAATTTATCGGCCGATTCATATGCGAATGCAGCAGTGCAAGTGTACAAGATGGTGACTATCACGTAATATCTGCTCATACGCTCGTTATCACCATGAAATTCAGTTCCAAAACCGCTTTGTGGCACAGCAATTGTGCAAATCAGACAAAAAGGACCATTTTGGAGCAGTATGCATGGTGCAGAAATTTCCAGTTGACGCAATTGGCACAGGTTTCCCACCACTAGTAGCACTATGACTTGCACAGAAAAGTAGATGCGAAACATAGAGCCACACATGAAACAGTGAATTTTCCAAATGACTTGCTTATATAAACGAAACTATATACACAGTGGATCACTTATAACGTAACCGCTTATAGTGCAAAACTGGTTACGATGCGGTCTTTCTCGACTCCCGTTTACCCTTCCATAGAATTCCATGTATAGGCGTACCGCTTATTGTGCAGTCCCCCCAAGTTGAAAGACCAGTTATAATGCAGTTGCCAGAAAATCTTTGCGACAAATGCGGTAGCGCGTGCGCGTCTAAAAGGAGGCGCGCTGGGCGTGCCGCTGGGGAGCGAGCCACGAGGTCATTACGGAGGAGAAGGAGACGCGGAGTGAATGAAAGGCAGAGGGAAGAAAGAGAAAAGCAAAACAAAAGTGGTTGCTTCAGCGACTGATAAGCCTTTGCCTCGACACCGATGCCGCTTTGTACTAGCGTCGCTAGCGTGGCTCAGGCCGCGCGCTGCTCGACACGGCACGTGCTATCCCATCGTTATCAGCTGTGCTTAACCATTTCCTGTCTGGTAAAGGGTCGTCGTTATAGAGTTTGCTACAGAGATAACGTTTGCTACTTCATCCACAAGTTTAAAACCTTTTACGGCTGGATCTTCATGCCTTAGACAAACTTCCCGCGATAACATACCGAACGGCACGCTAGGCCTAATTGGCATTCTTGCATTTCGCTAGGGGTCGCGTGCTATCTAAGTTGCGGCTTAGTACGGAATCAACGAAGCTCTTTGCAGTGGCTTCACTTGGCGAGAATGGATACCTATCGTTAACGAAAACGCGAGTGGCACGTGTAGCGTTCGAATGGTGGCTTGCGACACGATTGCGATGTCTCAAAATCGTGTGCACGCCTGTGAAATCGAATTATTGGCGCCTTTCAGTGTGTGAAATTTCGGACGTGACTCAACATAGTTTCTTAATGCGCATACTCGCGGAGGTCTTAAAAGTAGTTGGCAAATTTTCGCAATGGTGCTTTATTTTGTTAGACAACCCCACCCGCTTTTTTTTTTTTCACTCATTTCCTTGGCAACGCATGTTTTGGGATGCTATTTTTTTTAACATTCAGAAATTTAAATGGTTGTAAGCACCACGCATCGCATGCTTCAATTCTCGGACACACGAAGATGCAGGCTCAACATGTTTTGCGGAAGTGCGGCCCTTGAAAAGAGCTGTTTTGGTAATATAGTGCGGTACCGCTTATAGTCCGGATATTTGGGACTCCTGCAACTTACGTTATAAGCGGTCAATACTACTCTGCGCTTAGAGATGCCCAAATGTTGACCCAAATGCACACACGCTAAGTAATGGTGTACTCACCGAGGCGAATTAAGTTGTCGTGAACAAACTGATTGGAACAAACTATCGTGTCCGTCACTTTCTTTGCAATGCATAAGTTTCTGATTTGTGGCGTTCTCCGTCACGCGTCGTCTGCATCTTTCAAGAAGTGATAAAAAATGCGTTGATTTTCATCTTTTTATCGCCATGCCATGCATCGCAGCACACTGCAATGGTCTCTGGACATCGCTTTCTTCCTTTTCTGGCTCATGCGTGAGGCATGGTGAAAATAAAGAAACTATGCGACCGCTTCTCAACGCGCAACGTGGTAACATATATTCGTTTAAGATTGACCCTGTTAGTGGGGTTTCCAGGTGCAGCCGCTAGGTGGCAAGTGCTCATTTGGAGTCACGAAAATATGGACGTGAAGCGGCCAAAATGCCCCGTCTGGAAACTCGTGCACTAGAGGTAAACTGCATTCTAAGGAAAAGAAAATCTGTCCAAGGTCTTGAAATGTGCCGATTCTAATTTTGAACAGGGCCTAGCTACCCTGTCATACCCAACGTGTAGCTTTGAGTGTATTAGTAAATACAGAAAAATAAAGAAGGCAAAATGCTGCTATGATAGCAATCTTTGGCACTGCTTTTTGCAAGATGGAGATTCACGAGACCTTGCAGTTCAATAGTGAAGTCATTCCATGATTTCATAAGTGTTGCACAGCCCATTTAAACACGTTCTCTCCCTCTCGGCCAGTTAGACCAGTCAGATGAACCAAAATGCACCTGGGTCGACAAACAGCCCTCAGGAGAAATGAGGGACAAAAGTTTGGGTGGGGAGGGATGTCTGCTAAATAGAGTCAGACTTACCGCTACAATGCTTAATCTTTAACTTAGATTGCTTGGATGCTTCAGAGACGGGCCTCATTTTCACAAGTGAATTCTGCAGGCGGAGAGCTTCGGTCGCTAGGAGAGAAAGGAGATTGTGAGGTACAATGCACAATCTACAGAGCACCACTTTGCAAGTACACATAGAAAAAAGTTCAAGCAAAAGACTACTCTTCAGCGTTCAGCAAGAACGGGATAAATCCAGTCAGGTAAGGCGTCACACTGCTAGCCCAAGGATGTTAAGGATGTTAATTTGATTCCCGGCCGTGGCTGCCGCAAAAATTTAATGAGGCCAAAATACAAGAACACAAGTGCAAGTTCAAAAACTGCAGATGATCAAACTCATTCTGAAGTCCTCCAATGCAGCAGGCCTCAAATTATATCACGATGTTGGCACGTAAAACTCAAGAATTGTTGAGATGACAGCAAGGAAAATCCCACAGCTTCAGGTAGCACAATTACAAGGAGGGACGCAACGAAGGAATAGGCACGTACAGCTTTTTAAACCAATCGAACCTTCTGAAAATGCATAACACTATTTTACTAAAAAAAAAAGAAAAGGAATACAGCTTCTTTGCTGGTAAGTGTGCTGCCATCTTCACAAACATTTTCGTAGCGTCACACTTGAAGTCTTCACACAACACATCGATTGCATGTATGCATCATGCACAACCTGCTATTAAATAATGTTTTAGTTCCAAGTATTAAATGCCTGTGTATTTCCCGTTGTGTAAACGTGCACTACCAAATGCTACAGCATCAATATTCATAACCCACCTACCTAATGGAGAATTGACACAACTTCAGAGAACTACATCTCACTTTTGCATTGTACAAAAACTCACCAGCAAATGGCGATGAAAATATTGCCAATGCATGCGTGTCATCCACCCACTTAATGTTAAATTGATCTCTGAAATAAAATGAAGGAAGAGGCAATGTCAAATACATTAAGCATACACTTCAATTTTACTTTAAAAACTGCCACAAAATATTTGGTCCTTACTTGCAGACAGGCCACTCTTAAAATCTACACATTTTGCCTTTGAGTCTCAAAGTGTGTGTTATACCCAACTATCATTAGTCACAAGAAATTTATACTTACCCGCAAGATGACAGCACTGTCACAAGATCTCTTGTTTTGAATTCAGCAGAAAAATCGTACATCTCAAGGACATGGCCATACTCTGTAAACACCCCACAGAATTTTTCATTCATAGGAACAAAATAATCAAAATTCAATAAAAGGGCACATACCTTTCTCCGATAAATTGGGACTGCGATCCACAAACTTAGAGTAATCAAGTTGTGCTTGCTGCATTTTGATCTCACCCAAGGCCTTAGTAATCTAAGATGAAAAGTCAAATCGCAAAGGCAAAAGTTTATCACTGGTATCATTTCTAATTTGACATATTTTTAGAGCTCTACTAGCAATCCCACTACTAATAGCCACCATATGGAAGAGCAATGAAGAATTGTCGTTTGAAATGCACTTAGAGGCTATTCTCAAAACAAAACAAAAATGAGCTTCTGCTTGAAATATATGTTTTTCTTAAAATATTTTATTGAATAGGCAGTGGTCTTTAAAAATGCCACGCCCATTCTGCTGATGCTACACGTTCAGCTGATCCCTCAGGGGACATGTACTTCAAGTAGTCGTTATCCTTTTAATAAAGCTAATTGCTTTGTTTTCACTTATGAAAACAATTTTCTGGTTTGATGTAGCCTTCATTGCTCTGTAATTTATATGATTCTTTGTAGAACTCCTCCGCTACTTCAACTATCCTATTTATATTGATTGTGAGCTTGCCTTCCTTGTCCCATAATGCACACATCTGATTTTTGCCAGTGCACAGTTCTGCCTTCACAGCTTTTAGGCTTCTTCCGCTCTTTACAGCATTCTCAATTCTCTTCATGTTATACTTTATTATGTCGGCTACATTAGGCCTATTGATTAACTTTAAAAGCGCCACCAGCTCTACTTTGTCAGTTGCACTTGAGGCTTTTATGGTTCGACATTTCCTATGACATTTTTCGTCTCCTGATATAGTTTACTAGTGTCATGTCTAATTACTGTACCCTCGACATCTATTGTACACTTCTTAATAATACTATGTAGTCAGATTATCGATCATTGCGTCATTGCTAACGTCGATTTCCTCGGTTAGAGCCATGAATCAGTTCTGAAATGAAATTCTGAATTCCTGTACTTTCCCTCTTGCCACTAGCTCATTCATTGGCTTCTTGCATATCAGTTTCTGCCATTCCTCTCTCAAGTCTAAGCAAATTCGAGACCTTACCATTCTATGGTCACTGCATCAAATATTGCCAACAACTTCCACATTCTTTACAATGCCTAGTTCTGCACAGAGAATGAAGTCAACTTCATTTTTAGTTTCACCATTGGGACTTCTCCATGTCCACTTATGGTTAGCCCGTTTTTTGTAGAAGGTATTCAATATCCATAAATTATTACATTCTGCAAACTCTACTAGTAACTCCCCTCTGGTATTCTTAGAGCCGAGGCCATATTCCCCCACTGCACAGTTTCAAGCCTTCTTCTTAACTAGCTTGGGATGAAAATCGCCCATCAGTACAGTATAATATGTCTTTACTGTACTCATTGCTGATTCTACGACTTCGTAAAAGCGTTCAACCAAATCATCATCATGGCTAGATTTAGGTACCTAGGCCTGTGCCACATACATCGTGTACCTCTTATCATCTTAACTATGATACTGGCCACCCTCTCACTAATGCTATAGTATTCCTCGATAATGCCAGCTACATTTTTATGGATAAGGAACCCCATCCCTAATTCTCTCCTGTCAACTAAGCCATGTTAGCATACGACGTGTACGTTCTTCGGCAGTGTAGAAGCCTCTCATGTCCTCTTAAATTTTTTGGGCCTTATTGCATGCCATTTAACATTCTCTTACTGCTCAAACAGCACAGATAGACCTGCCTCACTAGATAACGTTTTAACATTAAATTTAGCCAAGTTCCGATTCCACGAAAAACAAAGCTGTTATAATTTTATTTCAACGGAGAAACCACGTTGGTTTTGGACTAGAGAAACACACAATGGCCAATTTTGTTATTTGAAGTGATGTTTCATGAAGTGGCAGTGAAGACATCGGCGTGGCACATGTAATACTTCCCAAGATACAAAGTTATCCCATTTTTAAATAAGAAATCCTGAAAACAACTCATTTGCAGTTTATTCAAGGCAAAATTGCTACAAATCTCCTTTGCAGACACGACTGCCAGGGTGGCACGACCTGACTAGGTCGTGCCACCCTGACAGCTTTTAAACAGATCTTGAAAACAGCTACAAAACAGTGCTAGGTAAGCTGCACAACTGCCACCACGAGGAGAGTCTTCTGGTATGTGTCTGTAAAATGCGCGCGGTTATTGAAACTGGCCTTTGACCTCAGTGGAAGAGTGAAATGCAAATGGGAACGTTTTTTTCTCATTGTCAGCAGGGGTTTTGAAGACTAATAACTTCCACTGCCATGCATCAATTTTGATAATTCGTGTTGCATCTGTCCCAGTATTCAACACTACGCACACTCCAGTGCTGCTGAAAACATCGCAAAGCTCCTTTAAACTTCACCTCCTATCATGGTGCAGCCGCTAGATGCGGCAGTTAGGATTTCAGCACCCAATTTTTCAGTTTGGCTGAAAAATCAGTGGAAAAACGTTTGTTCAGCATCCCTTTAATGTCCACTAAGATATTAGCGACCCTTGTTTGTTCTCCGATCCACTCTGCTATTTACCTATTTCTTGAAGTTACATCTATATTTTTTTTGTTCGATCACACAATGTGTTCATTAACTTGTACTCGAGTTTCTTTGCTATTCTTATGCCCAATATGTTAGTAACGGAGGAATGCAATGAGCGCATACTTTATACTTCAAGGACAGTTGAAAGTTGCCAGTCAAAAGAGCTTTACAGCAGCAGCAACAGTGAGAAGCAGTACATAGCCAAGTGCAAACTACACAGTTGCAATTTTTTTTGCAACTTTTACACTGTAGACATAATATTATAACAAGCAAAAAAAAGCACCAGATCAAAGTCACATATGTTAAGGTTATGCTTCATCAGTGACAATAACTAGAATGTGGATAAGTTGCAGACTACATGTTGACATGACCATTAATAGTGCAGCACAGCGGGAGTTGCGAACGGTTCGTGACCATGGCATTCAAGACATAGGCAAGCCTATACACTTTAACGGTATATCCCAATACTAAACTTCATGAACAATCGATTTGCCATGCAAAAAAGAAACTAATACAGTGACGTCGTCCGTGACGTCAAGCTGTAGCTTAATAAAGAATATAAGACAAGATGTGGACTCCCCTTTGTTGTTTGCCCCTTAGCAAACTCAACTCCACGGCCCCGCTTTTTTTTTTTTTTCCTTCCATAGAACAAACTTAAGAGAAAGGCATGCTTGGCGCCGGAAATTCAAGTAGATAGGCAGCACAAAGAAGTACAAACTGCCACTTGAGCATCAAGAAAATAAACCTAGACATATTTGATCGAAATCACTCACATTTTTCAATACATCTGGATCAATACATTCCCCTGTTTCATCAAAAAGAGCCTCCCATGAATCCGCAGCATCTTCATGGCTCTCTCCAAGGCTTGCTTCCATGCTATCTCCAGCAGTGTCTACATGCTCACCACACAACTGTGCCATCTCCATATGACTCGGGGAAAGCACCCTTGTTGCTAATGCAGGGGCATATCTTGCATCATCCTTCAGAGCATCAGCTGCACCTGTTGCGAAAGGTGCTTGCCGTTCTGGCAGGCATGGAGAAGGCATTCTTGCCGCTTGTGGAGAGGCATTCCTTGCATCAGGTTTCAAGGCCTCAGCTGCACTTGTTGGAAAGGGTGCTTGACCTTCGGGCAAGTGTGGCGAAGGAACCGTTGCTGGTTGTGCATTGCCATCTTTTGCTTCAAGGGTCAAGGCTTCTGTGGCATCTGTTGTTGCCAATGGTGCTCTCCTTTCTAGCAAGTGTTTTGAAGGCACCCTTGCTGCTTGTGCAGGGGCATCTTTGGCGTCAGATTTCAAGGCCTCAACTTTACGACCTCGTGGCACATACAACTGTACATCTGGACGCCGTTGACGCCGCCTGCATTTAAGAAGTCGAGCAACAAATTTGCATGACCAAACCGTACATGCCCATCACCTTCAACGTCAAAGAGACACTAAAGTGAAACATCATTTAGATGGATAAATAATTTTTCGAAACCTTGCTGCCATTATTTGTACCATCACAGGCTCTTTAATGAAAGAGAACTATGGTTAACATCATATTTTTCGATTTCACATTCAAATCTGCACACTGTGACATAACAGATTTCGTGTTTTTCACAATTAGGCCTAATAGGTACAACCTATCACTTATCAGGGGCAGCAGCATTTCACTGCTGTGCATCGCCATAAAAAATGCTGACGCAAAGTGAAACCGATGCCTGGAGCTCTGGCCGCTCATTTCCCCAAAAACCACGTGTGTGGTTCTTTCACTCTAAGAATATTTGAATGAGCTGCAACACAGTAGCACATGAATGCAGTCACATGGTTTCACTTCACATTCCATGGCTTTCTTTAAACCCCAAAAACAGTCACCACATATTGCCACAAAAAATTGGACTGGTAATTTGGGAATGTCCTTTACAACAGTGAAATACACTTGGCCTTAAAGTAAATATTAAATATGTTGCATAACCAATTTCAATTAAAAATACCCTACTGAGTGCCACAGAACAGCAAACCATGCCATTAGTTTCTGTCAGTCAAGGTTAACAACTTTTTTTTTTTTCCCTATTCTGAAATACCTGGTGTCCGCTCTATATGTACTGTTCTTTTATTAATGTTCATATGTGTGGTAGGCATGCAAAGAATAGAAACAAAAAAATGTAACATTGCTGGCATGCTTTCAACATTGGCGTATGTTACCGTGCCGGCCTCGGTGCTTGCATCTCTCTGTTTGAAGATGGCGGTCTCTTGATGCTATGTGAAAGGAAGTCGACTGGAAGCCCTTTCTCTCTGCAGAGCCTCACCGCAACTTTCCGCGCTGCTTCAATTAAGCAGAAGCCGCTGTTAAATGCACTGGAAAGGAAATACTTCCGTCAAGACCATGTGCTTTAGCAATATCAGAGCAGGAAGAAAACAAATGACGTAATTTACGAAATAAGCCGCGACTTCAGGCACACAGCTGTCCTTCGAAGAGTGACTCCCACTGAGAAACTGCACAGATCCTCAGACTCTTCTTCAACAACCTTGTGAGTCGGGAATCTTTCGCGTTTCGGTAGAACTGGAAAGATCAGCACACTGGAGAGAGACAGATCGAGTGAGTGTGTTAAAACTATGAAAAAGGATACACATCTGATGTTTACATCAAATTCTATATAACTAGATACTTAGATCACACTGTATACAAGCACTTCAACAAGAACGACACGTTTCAACTTCCAAGTTGAGCAACAGCGTCACCCACAGCTCAAATTTCCAGGTGCCAACACTACCTTTAAAGACGCATGCTGACCGGTGTCCGCGCGAGACGCGTGCTGACCTTCTCATCGCATGACAGACGCAACATTCAACAGTAATTCCAATTAAGCTTAGTCATTGTTGTGGACCAATATAAACTGCATACAAGCTTGAAAACAATATTAGTAGATAACAAACAGAACTTCACTTTACCTGTTTTCAACGTCACCTTGTACAAAATTCGTTACCTCCTTGCGAACAGTTTGCGCGAAGACTTTGTCTTTGCCGCTGCCACTCTACGCGCAAGGGTACATTGGCGACAAGCGTTAAACACCGACACGCTGGATACATAAATGTCTTCAACATAAACGTATCGCACTAACCTGAAATTCACAACGCTCCGTGTCTGAAACCTTCGATGGTGTTTGCATGGCCTTCGAGACGTCCAGCGCCGTGTTTTTTGGCTTTCATCACTACTAGGGGAAGATGGATAGACAAATGGATCAGTAAATGGATTGATGTGGCTGTACCCATAGAGCTTCTTAATATATGGAAGTGTTTGTCCAGCTCAGAGATCTTTATGAAGCCGCATTGCAGGTGGTACAACGCACCGCGCTCTCTCTGCACGAGCACGTAAGCGAGCCGCAGCGCACTGGCGGGAAGGAAGAACGCGTGATATTCAACCTCAATTTCAACTTTTCTACCAGAGATGGTGCTGCCTTTCCAGAGTCACAGCACCATCATGCGTTGCTTTGGCTTCCTATCACCTCGTTGCGACCGCGGTTTTGTGCGCGGCGGTTGCGGCAAACGGTAGTTCCTTTTACAATCCCCGTGCACTTGGCTGCACACGTGCCTTCAAAACTAAGTCGTTTTATGTTATCTACGATCGCATCTGCCACAGTTTTGTCCACAGAGTTTGTGGAAAGCAGCATTGCTTTGACTAGTTGAGCGCACACTTTCGGGATTCTGTCAGTTAGATACATGATCGTGTCAAGAGCGAGCATGGTTTCATCCACAGCGGTTGTGGCAATGACAATCACACGCACTATAGAAGACAGTGTGTGCGCCGGTGGTACGCGTACTTCTGAAGCTTAGAGCACGCTGCCCTCGGCCTTCGCTCGACGGTTTCCGTACTAAAGTTCGTATCACCCGCCAAGATTAGGAAATGTGTTTGGAACATCCGAATTTAGACAAAATGGACACAGTGGAATTTGGCTGGTGAATTTCACGAATTCATATCTGCTGCAGTTTCACATCACTGAGATTCTACTGTACGTTTATATTAACGCCTCTTAAACTTGTTTATAATAAAATAGGGTAGGTTCAAAAAGCCTGGAGATGGGTGAGCTGCATTTTTGTCAATGTGGCCTGATCACTCACAGAAATTTCGATTTCCGGGAGATTTTTATGACAACAGTACAAACGGGAAAACGGCCGAAATCCGGGAGTCTCTTGGTCAATCCGGGAGACTTCTCTTGGTCAATCCGGGAGACTTGGCAGGTATGCATTACCTTCTAAGTTTCTCCAGATTCTCTTTATTTTCTAAAACAGTATCATCAGCACCAGCACAATATAAAATTTTCGGGAAAGAAAATACATTCATCCATACCACCTCAGTATGATTTCGCTATAGTCACATCTTTCATGTCTATCCAAAATAGTCAACAGTGATGTTGAGTTGCTCTACATATAAAAACACAATTTTTACTGTAGCAAAAGCAGCAAAATCTCATTACAGAAATATGCCATGGCTTTAGCCAATCATGAATGTTGTACTTGGAAAATAATGGACAATACACAACATTGAACAATACAAAGCCTTTATGTGCAGAGTCAGACGTGCACATGGACAGAAAAAAAGCGTCACATAGCTAAGATAGATTTTTTATAAACATAAAAAACTTTCCAAGGCGATTTTATACCCTTCAATGTGAAACTGCCACACACTGATGTTCTTTCACACTGGTAACAGTAAACTAATGGCAATGTTTTCTGTAGAGTTGACCATTCAGTAAAAAGCTGCACACATTTCCTGCTCATGTGCACAAAACTATTGTGCAAGGGTACAACAAACGAAATTATGCAGGTAAAATTTTTTGAATATGTTTTAGGTGCTGAATGGAAAACATAGAAGTCACAGCTTTGCTGCAAATGTGAAGCAATGAACGCGATAGCAACAAATGAGAAGGTCACGCGAAAATGGCAAGCAGACCGAAACGTGCCCCGCGTTTCTCACACGGAACTGACGCATGAAACGTACTCACAGGTACAGATGAATGCAAATAAGCGTCTCAGTTGTTACTTCACTGCGTCTAAAAAGCGCGCCCTTATAGCAAACGGAGACTGTGCAACGATTGCAGTGACCTTTGTGTGCCCGGTAACTACAACAGAATCGTTCCCGTGAAAGCCCTAGGCATACTATTGTCCCCACCACGAGTTAAGCTAGCGCACGCATGAGTGTCTTCTCTCCACGGGGCAAAGCACGCGTGGGAGATGAGAGCACGCCCCACCACATCGCGACGATCTGCCTACGGGCTCACTGTACCATCTCGCTTGTAATGCTGAAAACATGATAGTTCTCCCGAGATGTCCATCGCCAGCGGTAAGTGGTAGATATAAATAGCTTGCCGTTACAACGTTAAAGGAGGTGCTCCTTTATGGCTCAGTGGCTGACATCTCGCACTTGCAATTCAGAGGTCGAATGTTCGATTTCGAGAGCCAGTTTTTTTTCCTGGATTATTTTTCTTGCGTTTTCATATATGCATATAGATACATATATGGTGAATGACGGCGGTGCCAGTGCCGGCTGCAAAATATAGCCAAGTGTCCATATACTTAGTATCGCAATAAAAATATGCAGTACTATAATAAAGGTGTTTTCATATCAGCCTCTGTAATTTGAAATTCAAGGCTTTTCTAATAATAATAATAGCAATCATTGGGTTTCACATTTCAAACCACCATATGAGGCAATTTTTTCAAAAATAGCCAAATGCAGAAACCAACACTAGGCTAAATTTCACTAAAGCACAAAGCTTGCCTAAGTACCTCAACTTCTAGAACAATTCCAATCAAAATGGGGCAATTTCTTATTGTAACATGAACTCAAAAAGGCAGCTTCTAAAGAAAAATGAGCCAAATACTTTAACTGTTTCATCAAACTGAGCCACATTCATTAAACCAGCACTGCACCAACAATTGTGATGAAAACAACCAAGATGATCTCACCCTTTATGTTACATTTGTGTAACATAAAGGGTGAGATCCCCAATGCTATTTACCGCGTGCTTACAGGAGGTTTTCAGAAGCTTAGAAAGGGAACAGTTAGGGATAAGAGTTAATGGAGAGTACCTTAGTAACCTGCGCTTCGCCGATGACATTGCATTGCTGAGTAACTCAGGGGACGAATTGCAACTCATGATTACGGAGTTAGACAAGGAGAGCAGAAAGGTGGGTCTTAAAATGAATCTGCAGAAAACCAAAGTAATGTACAACAACCTCGGAAAAGAGCAGCGCTTCGAGGTAGGTAATAGTGCACTTCAAGTTGTAAAAGACTATGTCTACTTAGGGCAGGTAATAACCGCGGAGCCGAACCACGAGATTGAAGTAACTAGAAGAATAAGAATGGGGTGGAGCACATTCGGCAAGCACTCTCAAATTATGACAGGTAGATTGCCACTATCCCTCAAAAGTAAGGTATATAATAGCTGTATCTTGCCGGTACTTAGCTACGGAGCAGAAAACTGGAGACTTACAAAGAGGGTTCAGCTTAAATTGAGGACGACGCAGCGAGCAATGGAAAGAAAAATGGTAGGTGTAACCTTAAAAGACAAGAAGAGAGCAGAGTGGATTAAGGGGAGACGCTCCTCGAAAGCACTTTTTTTTTGTTATTCAACTTAGAGCTTCAGAAATTGGACCACTGATGCAGTTTTTCCTCCTGATTCCAAATCTGTAATCAGTTTTTACATAAGTGCAATAGTTTGGGAGTTGTGTTTCAAGTAATGGTGAAACTTGATAAGTTTTCCGGGAACTTTCGCGCATACTAAATGTTCATGCAGAGAGTTGTTCAATGGCTCCTTTTGCTCCCTATTAGCCATAGAGTGCCGATATCTAGCTAGAAATTGTGCTCCAACTTTGAAACTATGAAAAAAACATCTGTGTAGCAAAGTACCCTTTTTTTTCCACTCGACCACCATTAAATTTATTAATAGATATTTACAGCTGATAGGTTGTGCTGATTCAAGTAGATATCGGCACCCTACGCACTCTCCTCAATGTGTGTGCCAAATTTCGTCGTCGTATGACCATTCTAAGTGCCCGAAACACTTCCCGCAAAAAATGCAAATTGGCCAAAATTGCGAAATGAGAAAAACGCGTTTGAAAGTTTGAAAGTCTGTATTTACAAAAATGAAAAACGCAGTAGCACGAAACTTGTGCTGAACACATACACACATGTCCAGAGGGAATATCAGTTGTCTAAAACTCTCCAGCACCGTAGGTTTTCCCTTCCCGGCTGGTGCGGCAGGACTCTTCCACCCGGGCCCTCTTGGCTGCACTGCGACGGTGTGCCCTCGCCTCAGCGGTCTGACGCACATTCATCTTGTGCATGCGCATGCTGTCTCGGCGGTCGCTGAGGGTAACCAGGGCCTCCGAAGGAAGCACCCCAAGCTCTTCCAGCACCTTTTCAAAGCTCGCGTGGCCCCGGTTGAACCACAGGACTGCAATGGCTGTGGCTGTTTCCACAGCAGTCCGGGAAGCAAACCGGGTCTTTGGACACAGCAGCCATATTTTGCTGTTCAGGGACTCGGCCGCGTTCTGTGTCTTGCCGTGGAGGCACCGGGCAAGCAGCTTCGCATCTGTGAGACGCTTGTAGATTGGGAGGACTGCCAAACCCTGGGCCTTGGTCAGGAGGGGGGTGTGGCACGGTGCAGGCTGGCCCTGCGCCTCAGCACGTCGGTGCTTGCACCACGAGTCTGGGCCTGCAGGACAGAACTTGTGACTTCCAGCACCGTCTGTTGAGCACGAGTGCAAACATGAGGCCCATATGGCAGTGTACATCTTGTGGACATTTCCCCGATTGTTCACAATGGCCACCTGAAAGTAAGTTTGAAGCTTCTGGATGGTGGTCTCCTTCAGCTTCTCCCCTCGTGGAAGTGGCGTTGGCAGCTTCCGCAGGCCGGTGCCCAGACGTTTCGCCACGTGGTTGGTGCACTCCTCTTTTTCAATTGGAGTGTCAGGGTACACGTTGGCATCACAGACCCCGTTGTAGGCCTTGCTGTCTCCATCGCTTAGGAAGATGGTGAACCGCAGGGGTGTCTCATAGTCCACAGTCCTCTGCCAAATGCGCACTGCAGCTTCGGCCTCCATGGCATGCGAAGAACAGTCGCAATTCTTCTCACAAACGGGATGATGAAACGCCTGCCATGTTTCTTCATCGCCTCCCATGTCGTTATGCAAACTGCACGCCAGGCAGAAGTTGGAAAGCACTTCATAGTCCAGGCACAAACCAGTGTCCAAGGACACTACAGTTCCCACACCATTGTGGCTTTTGTGGCCTCTTTTTTGCCATGTGCCGTCAAACATGACTGGCACGTCACTGTTACCAGCCACCTCTTTGGTGACGCTGCGTGCCCTTTGCATGTTTTCACAGACAGCCTTCACTGCCGCACTGTGAATCTTTTTGCCGATAGCATGGAAGGTCTTATGGTGCATAGGGTTTGGCAATCCAACTACTGCACAAAATCGTGAAAGTTGCTCATGCCCGATACCGACGGCACGCGCTGCAAGCACCACTTTCAGGTTCACGGCAAAGGCGTCACGCGAACTCCCGCTGTCGTAGCTTCTGCTTGCACCGCGGCCGCCATCTGACGCGACCCGCTTCGACGAGTACGCGGACGAAAGGATGCTCTCCGAGCACCCCGCATTCTCGCAGTGTAGCTCCAGAAACGCCGAAAGGCCTTTCCGCTTTTTATTCGGTGCCCGAACTGCGAGTTTACTCTCGTGACAAACGGGGCATGCCGCGCCTGCGACGACGGCCGTCAATGCACCCAACTCGCACAGCACTACGCTTTCGGCACGATCGGCATTCGGCCTGACGTCGTTTTCGAATAACGCGATCTTTTTCTGCGATGCACTCACAAAATTCACTGCAGCGTTGATCTCGTCGTCGCAGTTGCCATGGTCGACGTTGCCGTGGTCGATGTTAGGCCTACCGGCCGCTGGCCCGTCGCGGACATTTTCGTTGGCGGTGGCTTTCTTGTACGTCCTCCGCCGCTTCCCTCTGAACTTGTTCTTACTTCTGTATTTCCGATGGTCGGCAACGGCCTTTTTCGGGCTTGCCATCGCACGAAAACAGCGAAAAATAACTCCGGAAAACAGTGAAGCGAACTACGGCAAGAAAACACGGGTGCTGTCAGCCAATGGCGGCCCTGCGTTAGTGGCGCGCGGTTTGAAACGGCGGGAAAAGACTGTTTTTGTTGCTTTTTTTTTAGATTTTTCGTGAACGTACGAGACTTCAAGAACCGGGATCGTGGAGAGTAAGGACAACTCTACACGAGCCAGCGGCCGCAATATGGCGGACAGCTCTCTTCGCGGCCCCGCGAGCACGCGAACAGCAGCCCGTTTTGTGTAAATTTCGTGATGCCGCGCGTCACTGCCGCTCACTCAGACGCGTTTTTCACTGACTTCTGATGCTTATTTCGCTGTGATATTTTCAGATGTCAAAATATAATGTATAAAGATGATAAAGCAACAAAAAACAGAAAAGGTGAAATTTGGAAAAAAAACGCGACTTTTCGACCCGCGTCTCCCCTTAAGGAACAAATCGGAGTTAAGGATATCATAGCTGAAATCAAGAAGAAAAAATAGACATGGGCCGGGCATGTAGCGCGTAGACAGGATAACCGCTGATCGTTAAGGGTAACTAACTGGATTCCCAGAGAAGGCAAGCAGGTTAGTGGGAGACAGAAGGTTAGGTGGGCAGATGAGATTAAGAAGTTTGCGGGTATAAATTGGCAGTAGCAAGTACAGGACCGGGTTAACTGGCAGAACATGGGAGAGGTCTTTGTCCTGCAAAGGGACGTAGTCAGGCTGATGATGAGGATGATGATGTGTAATATATGCTTTGCTATTGTGTTTACGTTTCACAATTAGGTTTTTGTTGGGAGAGTTGGCACTTACTGAAGGACAGATTGTTCAATGACGAAAAGAGTAAGAGGCTGACTTTCCTGCTTCTTTTTGCCTCTTGATAATTGTTTTTGAGTTTAGCACTACAGTATCGTGTCATCCGTTGGCTCCAACGTGGAATATTTTACATAAGATACACGTGAAATGAATATTTTTGGTATCCATCTAATCCCCGAAGAAGAAGTGGTCCAAAACTACATAGTATAAAATGAACTTGAACACTCTCCAAGGCCTTCAATAGATGCCAGGAACAAGAAAAAAAACTATTGACAGGATATAGTCAGTACAGTACGTACGTACGCCCTTTGTCAGGAAAGACCACTCATTTTTCGTGTTTAGTAATCCTCATTACTCCCATGCAACAAACCATGGCACCAACGAAAGTAGAAGGATCATGTTAATTGTACCACAAAATATTGCTACACTATACATTAGAACCATGTTAATTGTACCTGTGATATCACCGTATCGCGAAGCGCCGAGTGATAAGTCGAACCGATCCATGGACGGGGAACCACTGCCTTTATTTTGATGGCAATCGCTTATATACAGATGATAGCATTGACAGCGCCCCCTATACACTACACAACACATTCCCCCCTCATAAAAAATTAACAACACAACTAAAGTCAGTCTACTTTCGCGCACTCACTTCACAGCACACGTTCACTTCACCACACTTGATGTTCTTGTAGTCAGGCCAGCTCGTAGTCTTGATACCGTGTTGGCATTCTTCTTGTTCGTTCCGGCCTGGTGCGTGATGGTGCTGTGGCTGTGGCCAACTGCGACCGAGATGTGTCCTGCTGATCGGGAACCTCTAATATGGGCTCCGTTACCGTGGTTTGTGCACTGTCAGAATGGTTGGCGCTTCCCTGGGTGTCTTCTGATGGACCCACTTCCGATTCATTCACGACTATAGGGTTTTGTGGCTGAGCCATCTTTCCTATGTGAAGATCCATGTCGTAGGAAAACCCCGAAGATGCACTGCGTCGCGCTGTAACCGCGTCAGCTAGTGCTTGTGCCTGTCCTGTCCTTCCTTTACTAATTACTGTTAACTTTGATGCGTTCCATTTCGTCCCGTTTGCCAGTAGAAACGAATTCGTGCCCACACGTCTCTTCACCTGGATCGGCAAAGAAAACTTGTGTTTCGTCTTCGGTCCGCCTTGTTTTACTTTTACGAATCTCCTGGCTCAATGACAGACGCTCTGGCACCTCGTTTTTCATCGACGTACTTTTTTGTTCGTTGTTGCTGCTTCTTAACGCGCTGTTTCAACTTTTCCATGACGACACGCGGCTCCTCAAAAAATTCCCTTTCTGGGAGGGGCCAACAACATCCAATCTCGTTCTGGGTTTTCTTCCATGCAGCAGGTAAGCCGGCGACGCTCCTGTAGTTGCATGCGGGGTGGCCCTATAAACACCAGGTAGTCCCAAATTGGCCTCCTTCAGTGGTCTTCGCTCCAATGCCGCAACCTGCATATACTCCTTGAGAACGCGGTTGAACCGCTCAATTTTGCCCATTGCATTGCGGGTAGTACAATGTTGTAACACATGCTGAATTCCCCGGTCTCGTAAAAACTGCTCAAACATGTCGACATGAACTGACGCCCATTGTCAGTCACAATGCTTTTCGGGTACCCTTCTCTCGAAAAAATTTCACGAGTACTTTCACTACTGCCTGTGCAGTTATTGTGGACACAAAATGCCACCTCAGGCCACTTGCTGTGGTAATCAATAATAGTGATTGCAAACCTGCACTCTGGAGGGGCTCGTTCCATCGGCCCAACGATGTCAATTCCAAGCTTTTCCCACGGCTTCTCGGGCCACTGCACTGGCTCCAACGGGGCCCTTACAGTTTTTGCAGATTTATCTGATGCTTTGCAGACAGCACAATTCCTAACCAAAGATTCAACATCACTGTCCATTCCCGGGCCACCAGTACTGTTCCCTCAACCGTTGTTTGGTCCTTACAATGCCTGGATGCGACTCGTGTGCCATCATGACCAGCCTGGAAGCAAGTGCTGCTGGGGGAACGACCCGTTCAGCGCGAAACATAGTCCGTCTATAACCGACAGTTCTTCTTGCATACGAAAAAAAAACAATTTTATGTTTTCAGCTAAACAGCCCTTTTCCGGCCATCTGGACATAACATACTGTGCCACCTCATTTAACACTGAATCCTCAGCTGTCGCTGCTTGCAACTCACTCTTTGTGATCATGCTGGAAACCACAGCAACTACTTCCTCCACAGGGTCGTCCTCTGCAGGGGTCAACGGTAGCCTAGAAAGCGCATCCGCAACGACATTGGTGCTCCCCTTTGTGTACTGCACCGTGAAGTTGTATCTCAGAAGTCTAGCAGACCAGCGTTCAATACGCAGTGGCCGTCTTCCAACCCCATTTGTGGACAGCAAGTGTCACCAAAGCCTGATGGTCAGTTCGTAAGACAAACTTGCGGCCCCACAGATAAACATGCCAATGTTCGCACGCCCATAACATGCCAGCCGCCTCTCGTTCCCCGGTAGAGTACTTGCGTTCTGGTGGCGTTAGTGTCCTCGAAGCGAATGCCACTGTACGTACTTCTCCGTCGACTACCTGCTGTAGCACTACTTCCCAGTCCATATGCCGAGGCGTCAGTGGGTCACTTGTACAGGCAAAGACTCGTTGAACATGGCCACCACCCCCATGACGACAGCATCTTCTTGACCCTGCAAAACTCTCCTCGGTGCTCTGGTCCCACACGAACTTCTGTCCTTTACGAGCAAGCCGTCGCAGCGGCTCCACCACCTCTGCATAATTGGGGAGAAATGAGAGTAATAGCCTATGAGCCCAAGGAAAGACCGCAGCGAGACTACATCGGCAGGCGTTGTGCTTTCATCACATCATCCACCTTTGACTTAAGTGGGGCAGACCTCTTGCACTCACATGATGACCCAAAAAGGAGAGTTCCTTGACAGCGAATAAGCATTTCTGATTTAGCTGCAGCCCCGCCTCAGCGATCCGATGCATACCTCGCGAAGGTTACGGTTGTTGCTCGTGCTAGTCTTTCCAAGACTATAATATCGTCGATATAAAACAACACGCCCCTTGCAGCCCTTCAATATTTCTTGCATCATTCGCTGAAACGCGGCAGGTGCCGATGCGAGGCCAAACAAACTCTGCAGAACCTAAATAAGCCTTCGTGCGTAATAAACGTCGTTATTTCGCGACTCTCTTCGGCTAATTCCACTTGATGGTAGGCTGCAGCAAGATCCAGTTTCGAGAACCATGCTGCTCCGCTCAGCGCATGTAACAGTTCCTCCGTGTGCGGCAAAGGGAATCCATCAATGACTACTGCTTTGTTTGGCTCGCGCAAATCGACGCATAGGCGAATAGTTCCATCTTTCTTCTGCACAACCACTATAGGAGACACCCATTCCGCAGCGCTAACCCCTTTCTATAATGCCTGCATCCAATAATCTTGTCAGTTCAGCCGCTACTTTATCTCGCAGCGTCAGGGGCAAGCGTCGAACTTTCGCTGCTACTGGTTTTACGTCTGCGCGCAGCTTTACAGAATGTACAAAGTTTTTCGCTAAGCCCAACTTATCAGCGAAAAGAAAAGAAAACTCACACAATTCAGGAGGGAGCGACTGGGGGCTGGCCGTGACTTGTAGACATTCCAATGTAGAACCGATGATGTTCAACTGTAGCTGGTGCACCGCGTCTAGTCCCAGTAATGCCACGCCCTGGGGAACAACGTAAAAGCGGAGGCAAGCCGAGTTTTTTCCCGCGTACAACTCTGGCTGTGAACCATCCCAAGACTGGAATTTTCTTCTGTGAAAAATCACGCAGCGTCGCTGTAGCCGCAGTCAAAGGAAACCTGTTGGCGAACTTGTCTCGGTAGACGTGGTCCGGGCAAAATAGACACCGACGACCCAGTATCCACCAGCAACTGAAGTGGCTCGTTCTCAACCAACGACGTCAACTACCAAAGTCCGTCGTTCCACTTGTCTGACCGCCAGCACAGTGAGCACGCCTTCTTCGCTAGCGCCGTCGTTCCGGACCGGTCCGTACGTTCCGCTCCCTCCTCATGCCACAGACCGCTTGAAAATGTCCCATCTTGTGGCATTTGGAGCAACGTTTCCCCCGTGCTTTACATTCCTGTGAATTAGCGAGGTGCCTTGTAGAGCCGCACCGGTAACACTTGCGCACCGACGTCGCTGTCGAGTCGCCGTCTGGGCCCTCTGCCTTGGGATACGTGCTGTACTATGTCCGTTTGTGGCGACCCTTGGTCATAGACCGCAGCGCCCTCCGCTGCCTGCTTCGTACGTCTGCAGCATTTCTACAGCCTCTGCCAGCGTAAGTTGGGACCCCTTCACGAGCAGTTTCTGTCGCAACTCAGTGCTCCGTATTCCATCAACAACCCTGTCTCGCAGAGCCGCCTCCAAGAAATCCCCGAAGTCACACGTCTTCGCTAACTGTCTGAGGTTACTGACGAACTCCCGTATAGGCTCATTCGGCAGTTGCCGACGTAAAGTGAATCGACGTCGCTCTACCAGTACGTTGACGGTGCTTGAGAACTGACGCTCCAATAGGCCCAACGCCTCGATGTAACTATCTCTTCCACTTGCCTCCGTCTTATCTTCTGTCGTGCCTGGCGTCCGCGCCGGCTCTGGGCCCAGTGTGCGAAAAATACGGCGTCCCTCGACCCCGAGACATTGCAGTAGAATGGCCTTTTTCCGTGGTGGCGGTTGCGCGTCCATCCCCGTTGCTTCAAGGAAATTTGTGAAATCATCGCGCCACTGCTCCCATGGGATTGTCGCATCTCCAGGAGTCTCCAGAAAAGGCGGTAATGGCGGTAGTCCGTACGTTGCCATCTCGTAGGCGACGCCCCTTGAAACGGCAGGAAACGGTTCGTCGCTAGCTCGCTAGCTTCGCCGACTGCGCCAGAATGTGATATCACCGTATCGCGAAGCGCCGAGTGATAAGTCGAACCGATCCATGGACGGGGAACCACTGCCTTTATTTTGATGGCAATCGCTTATATACAGATGATAGCATTGACAGCGCCCCCTATACAC